>OENT01000978.1:0-64177 GCA_900239685.1 Rotaria macrura
TACACCGGAACCGGCAGGAAGAAGCCGGAAAATATCCCGTTTCCTGCGGGTTCCGGCCGGATCCGGGCTCCGGAACGAACGACCTGGGTACTGAAACCAATGCAAAAGCAAACGCAAATCTTTTTTTAATTTTTCGGTAGAGTAAAAAGCGAGAAATCGTTAGAGAAAATTGTTTTTTTCTAACAAACTTATGGATCAAATAAAAACTAAAAATAAGACGGAAGAGGTATTGTTTTTTTCCTTAATGTCCCGACAGATTTTGGATTTTGTTACTTTGATTTCTCGGTAATTGTAAGAGCTAAGATCATGGTTTTTTAATCCTTTTTACCTGACTATATGATAAATTTGTAGTAAGAATCTCAGCTCTTAAGCTTGTACCATTCATGAGAAAAGAGTACTTAACTCGAAAAATGTTCCGACAGATTTATTTTGGGACCGAAATGTCCCAACAGATTAAATTCAATCTACTAAAGTCGATTTAAAAGAAAATTCAAACTGTCTTTTTCTATTGAACAGACTAAACAAGGAGTAATCTATTGATATAAAGATTTTTTCTAAGGATCGTATGAATCAAATAACAAACTAAAATTGAGACGGTGATGGTCATGATGAGAGTGTCATCCGTACCTTTACGCTTTTACTATCGGCATATATATCTGTCGCTAAAGTTCTATATACGCTCATTAGATTTTCCTTTTCAAAAGCTTTCGATTTATATATAATAACACTATTAATTGTTATTTCGTGATTTTTTTGTCAAAATATTTCTAAAATTATTTATTTTATTATGTCAAGAAATCTCGAAAAAGACGCACTTTTCATAAAAACTCGATGTTTTTCTGAAATGAAGAACCTGATAGTTGGGAAAATAATTGATTCATACACAATCAATGAAGCTCTATCCAATGCACAATTCAAACGTTCTTCAAAGTCACTTTTATTTTTTTCGAGTTTTTTCGCCCAGCCGTAAAATACCAGCGCAATGCACTCATATATGTATATTATTTTTTTTTATCATTTCCTCGCTGCTGAGTTTTCAAAACTTCAATAGCAAGAAACATTACTTTTTTGACTTTATAGGAAAAGAGGATAAGAATTATCATAGAGATGTTAGAGAACGAACAAACGTTGTTGTACCACATGGAAAATGAGGAAATTATCGAAAAGGAACGAAGTAAACACTAAGGAACGTCTAACAGATGGAACCAAAATTAGGAAAACAAAATATGTCTTATGGTATATCATTGATAGTATAGCCATAGGGATCCGGCAGAATACAAAACAGAATTCTGCTCACTTAGCAGAAGGCAAACTTTCAATTCGTATACTAGACCACTGTTTGTCGATAGCATAGAATCCTACAGAATTCTGTAAAATTGTAACCGGAATATAAAGTTTCTAGGTTGGTTGCTCCGTAAGAAAATTCATAAGTCTACAGAATTCTGAATTCTGCTTCGTAAGAATTCTGCAACTGCTGGTTCAATGTGGCAAAGAAAAATATCAATAAGGTATCTGGAACTTTGTCAAAGATTGAGCATTGCACTCTTTTCCTAAGGATATAGAAACAATTTTGATTTCTAGTGTTTGTGCTATCTTCAAATTAATTCCTAAAATATTCTCCTCAAAGCCAAACTAACAATATAAGTGCAATAGTATCGTCTAAGAAGCTCTTCGAAATCAGTTCGGAAACAATGTGGAAAGGGTTCATAGCGTTTTTTCTTGTAGAGTTCTTAGTTTCTGATGAAGAATAACCGGTGAAATTTCTGTGTTTTAATTAGTTCGCTTCTCTCATAATCATAATAGAATTTTCTGAGCTCAGATTAACAGAGATATCAATCAAGAGGTAAAAAAATAGAAGGTGATTCTCTTTTGTATAGTCTATCTCAATTCTTACTTTATTAAATCACTATTTTTGCTACATATGGTACTCTTCTAAATAGCGTAGATTTTGCCATTAAATCAACAGGAAACACTGGAAACGTGTTAAGTAGTATTTTTTTACAAGAGAAATGATAGTATTGGTAATACTGAAGTTATTTCTCTTCTATAGATATTTGACATACTTAGCATGGATATACGTGACTAAAATTATTTATAGTTTGTTTATTAGACCATAGCGTGTTATGCATATAACGACTCAAAAGAAAATACAGAACTCTAGGATCTTGTATACCATTATATAATATAAATTAAATATTATATGAACAAATAAATCATGTATATGAAAACCACGAATAAACAACATGATCACAAACAGAACATATGCACATATCAGCAAATACAAAGAGCATTAGACAAGACAGAACACATAAGCAACATGAAAAATTTATGGAAACTCATCACAATTTCAAAACAAGATCTCTTGAATAAAACATTCTGGAAATAATAACCGAACATGCTCATCCATCTTCATTATGTACTGTTATTAAGTCTAAAGTTGGCTACGTTGCCTTCTCGATATTGAACGTAGCTAGTTAAAACAAAGTGAAGTGCAATACTAAACTATCTGAATAAAAACGCAGTACATACAAAATGAATCATAAGTGAAAAAATAATTTACCTATTCAATGATCAAGTATTCATATGGTGATGGGAATTATCACGAACTCGCTTACGATTGTTATTAGTACGTTTTCAATCGTGTATTCGATATATGGTGGCAATTGTTAACCGTTTGTCCATATCCAATCTATGCGCAGACTAGGTCATGTTGATAGCTTTTTATTTATAAAGATCAATGACACAGTTTGAGTCGACTTAATCTAATGAATTCTTTTGAAAACAGAATGAAACTTATTCATCGTGTATAATTCTCATCGAAGAACTATTAATCAAGATTATTTTCAACCATTCTTGTTTCTAGAAAATTAAACGTATTTACTCCTCATTCATAGTAAGAACCCTTTGTATTCACTAGAAATCTATAGTTAAGAAGTCGTGCTCATTCAGTAGTCATTTCATCGAAATTATTACTTTATTTTTCTAAAGTCGTTGTGTGCTTATGTTGATACTTCAAAGTGTTAATGCAGCAGTTTCATTTTTCGGACTAAGTCATAAGTTTATTGTGACTTACCATCTGATTTCTGTTTTAAGTATCAATATAATATCTAAATTTTCATGTGATACAATTTAACGACACTCATCGTGGATTCTCTTTTTTTTCATGAAATCTGTTTAAGTATATGAGTGTGATTTCTTAAATCAATGTTGTGGTACCACAATAAAGATCAACTACATTAATTTCTAAATAACAAAGAAAACATCAATAAAAGTTCAAAAACAAATGACGGAAATTCAACAAGCAAATACGATCATTTAAATCTTTGAGAGCCGAATATTCGTTCCAAGAAATATCAGAATAATTTCAATAAAATTCACTACAAGAACACTTTTCTGAACTAGTGCGACCTTGGTAGTTACTCAGAGATGAAAACTATAATTTTCAAGCGGCTCGTAGATCAAACAGTTTGATCCTTCACGACGCATGACTTTTTCATACGATTATTCTATTCTAAGGTTTTTTCCATAAAACTAGAGTGTGACTTTGCCTCTTTTGAGCGATATTGGGAAGTATAGTATCAAGTTATCTGATGAAACTACTCCAGCAATGCAGAGCATTATCATAAAGAAGATTTCCTTCGTAGGGGATATTCCGCCTCATGAAAAAAATTGAAACTACAGAATTTCCACTTTGAATTTTTGCTTATGAATAACTGGTGTACAATAAAGATGATCTTGAAATTTTCCGAAGTCATTATTGTTTACTTCTGTAAAATACAGCATGTTGAAGAGAAACTGGATTTGGTGAGCCTTTTTGCACATCCAGTAGATCAACAACATAGCATTCATTTTAACTGAAAATTACAGGGCTATTTGAGAATTATGTAAACTACATGGGCGAAATTTCAAGTCAAATATATTTTCTTTCAGATCATTGCAATATTTCTGCTGAAGGAAGCTATGTAACTCTAGCTAAACGAATAATTCACTAGTGAATGACTAACAAAAATCACTGTGTCTTTTTTGAAATATTTTTTTTCCGCAGTAGCGGTGCACCAAGGAGACAAGGGAAAGCAATCAGAATTTATGGCTGTCTCTAAAATCTTACGTCTTATGAGTATTAGAAAATAAAATAACTTTAAATTCAATCCAACCGTCATATTCAGCATGACTCTGTAGTCACAGTAAGAAGAATGCAATACAGACAGATTGTCCGATTTTACGAGATGAATTATGATGATTTAAGAGGTGAACAGTGTTTGTATAAAACAGTAATTGATGAAAACCAAAAATGAGATTTGGCAGTTTCAACGAAACATTTTGTGCAACATAGCTTTCATTTATATCACTTTCAGTGATGAATGAGTTATTTGAAATTCTATGGACAATACCTATGAATGTATGGGCATGTGAAAGAAGCTGTTCATTTTTTAAGAAGAATCAAAACATATCTAAGAAATACAATGGGTCAAGAACGATTAACTTCTTTAGCTTAAATAAAATAGAACGAGATTATTAAATTTATATTAATGGGATTGTTACCGATTTTGTTTCGAAAAGCGATGAAAGAAAAGAGATATTTCGAGCATAATTAAAAATACCACATGCAGATTTCGAAAAATAATATATTTTGTCCTTTTGAATACGTTACATATTTAGGGAATTGGTATTGCTTCCCCTAAAAAAATGACCTTGCGCCGCCACTGTTTCTCCGTAAAAACTAACGTCCTCTTCGACAGCGTTGAATATAATCGATAGACAATGCCGATAGTTTTATGATTTCAATACGTTTCTCACGTTGGAATATGTCTAAATTCTTGATTGAATTACTACAGTTGTTGCATATTCATCATGGAAGTCGTAAACTGACCCAAACGCGGCTTTTCAAATAATTCTACAATGGCATTTAAGAGGTTATTTGAACGCATAAAATAATCAATGGAATTTCACTGTACTGTTTCCAAGAACGTCGGTGAAATTTACATAGAACAAAAGAAAATGGAAAGGAAAAGTAGCGAGAGGGAAAAACGTAACAAAGTAAAATCGAATTTTTCGAAATCTTGGTTCATCTAGGCCAAAACCATTGCAGTCTATTAGAATTTTTTTAATTTAATCTAGTCGGTAGTATCATACAATGATGCTTCCAAAACATATACAATATCTACAACTTAGGTGTACACAGTGTAAGTGGACAAATTTTTGTTTTTCAATAGTTCTTCATTCTTTTATGATAAGCAAATTAGTTAATTTTCATTAAAAAATCTCTTCTTTTATTTAATGAATATGTGGAACTTAACGGATCAAACTTATATTCTCTAGAGTACCTGATATTACAGAATAAAACAAAACTATTGATTTTATTTTAAGAAATGAAATCCTATTCCTTAATTTAGGTCCAAGATACGGTAAATAATTGAATTAAGTTGAATAACCCAGTGAAACATTTTCGCTGATTTTAATCGAATTATTCTGCAACAAAATCAAAATTGAAATCGATTGATAATTTTGATTATCGTAGATCACGACTTAACCATTACTTCATATTGCTACTTATCCAGTGTTAAATTTTCGGATTAAAATTGATTATTTTGCAACAAAATCGAAATTATCAATCGATTTCAATTTTGATTTTGTTGCAGAATAATTCGATTAAAATCAGCGAAAGTTTTTCACTGGGAAGTTTCAAGCCAGCATATGACTGGGAATAATTGCAAATAATCTATTATCTTTACACTAATACTGCAGAAGTTTTAAGTTCAAATATTGTCTTCAACAAATAAATTAAACTGATTCTTAGTAAATACTTTTGTCGAAATCTTCACTCATAAACGTCCATTCACATGGACATATGTAGACTGATTGTGAAAGTATTAAGAAGCATGGATTTTTGTAGAAAATTTCATGAACTATCCATGAGTGAGAAGAGCATTTCGCTACCGTTGCTTCGTCTCCAAAAGATAAGCGTCACAAAATCGATAGTTTTGAAAAAATTGAACTCTGTAAAAGAACGTTTTCGCTTATGAAAAACAATAGAAACCTTAGAGAACGTGTTGCCTAATTTATATTGACAAGAATTGTTTATGAGAGCTTTTTCAAAGTTATCTACTAAAAATTAAAAAATTGCTCGCCAATCGTTAAAAAAATTCCTCTTTACTTCGTATTTGTTGGATTAGTCAAATTATCTTTCAGACAAGGCTGAACATTTCAGTCGATCTGTTCTTGTCATTCGCATATTGAGAGTCGATTCATACTGGTACTTGGGTCGGTTTCGTTTTTATCAGTGATTGCTCTGGAAATATCATCTGAAATAAAAGGTTATACTGAATTACAAATAATGAATAACATACATATTAAATGATAGATTAATTGTAGGCAACGATTAACTACAGAAAAATGATGAGCAGTGGTGCACAACTGAAATTATCAATAGACATTCGACCTAAAAAATGAATATAGAAAATTTGAGGCTTGCGAACGAGAAATTAAATCGTAACGTAAACGCATCAATCTACGAGTATAATATCATTTCGTTACCTAATCATCGACCTTGCCAGTGTTTACTGTAGGTTCAGGGTTAGTTACTTCGAAAAAAAGACATACTTATTTTAGTTAGTACTAATGGTTCACTACAGTAACGAACATGTTTTAGATTGTATTAAATACACATCGAAATAATTGTAACTAGTAGTTTTGTCGACTATGTGTCGGTAAATCACTCTATGTCATTAAGAACAATAATGAGAATGGAAAAAATTCATTTTAACTACTATTTTTGCAATGCTGAGTACTTTTCTCTTATTAATTTTGTTCCCTAACAGCACCTATTAATTTTATCACTGAGAAAAATGGTGTAAAATAGAAATATCAAAAGTGTCATTCAAGGTATCTGTTAAATTCCACTGTTTTCTTTTCTCACATTAAGTTATTCGATTTTTATTGTAATACTGTACGTAGATTCATACGGAATCAGTAATCGGTAGTGGTAAGTGCTTGATAGATAAGACAATTTGTTTATTGTTATTTTATCAATTGTACTGAGATGAAATATTGGAAAACTAAAGAACGATTTTGGTTCCATGTACGTATCTTAAAAGAGAAACTGTGTGATAAATTTCTGTACAAGATTATACTTCTGTCGTTGTTTCATTCAATAGTCCCAAAACGAAAATGTATCTAATATTATTCATAAATTTATTTTTTAAATATTACTCTCTTAACATCCATGTTACATAAATACCAACTTTCATATCTTAAACGGCAATAACTTTAAAAATCATAGACATAAAAAGATCACTCGTCAATTTTCGCCACGATTGATTGATGTTATCTCCCGTTGTGGTAATACTTGGTTGTTGAATGTTGTTGCTTGTACCCATCGACGACAATAAATTTTACAAAATACATGCATGAACTGTTGACGAAATCTTTTTGATACGCACATGTATATATAAAATGGACTCTAGAAAAAAATCAATTATTTAATTATATTTCAGAGAATATTTTTTTCAATCAGAATAAAAAATTCAAAATGTATGAATAGGAAGATCAATTAAGATCTTATGCGTCATCATTGGCATGAATTTCAGTATAGTACCTGTTGGGATTTGAAAAACTATTTCAGACAATATCTATGATCTTGTACTAAAAACATATAATTCTTATTAAAGTAGCAGGAAGTTACTCGTTTCCTTATTCGTAAATGCATCTTTCCTTTTTTATGTACTTACGCATCTTCAACTAATCTTCTTTATTTTTTTTAAAAAAGGATGTCGAAATTTTGAGCATGACTAGCTTCTCATGTCGACTCAAACGATGATACTTGTTTTATAAAAAAAATCGAATCTAATGACAAATGTCATCTGTGAGAACACTTCAACTTCTAGATCTATACATATGGGTTTGGACCTAAAAAGTAAAGGTCTCATTTTTGAAGAGGAGAATCTGTCCATGACTCATTTTGACATGAATTTTGAACCAAGAATTATCACTGACTATTACTTCAGCAATATGTCCTTTGATTTTCGTCATACAAGACTTGTACTTTCATTGTAACCACTAGGCTTTAGAGAGCATCTCTGATCGAAGAACGAACGTCACATGAAGAACCGAAGTTACTTACTGCAAAATAAAAATTACGTAAATTAATAGCCAATATTAGAATGGAATTATTTTGATCATAGAATTTCGAATCCAACGTTACAAGCGTAACAATGACGAACGGTGTTAAAACGAACATATTGCATATAACTTGAACAAGTACCATTTTTGTTAATTGTATATCTAATTCACGTCGAACTAATGGAACTGCTCGAAAAACTAGATTTCGTATATTGTAATATGCAAGAGAACCAAACAAGACCATTACAGTAAGGGGCACGGCACCCATGAAGACAACTACAAAGCCATACGTGATGTATTCTATGAATATAACATTTGTTATTGTGCAAGTATTGTCACTCTTATTAGACGGTGATACGACAATATCAAAATAACTTATGGATACAATTCCATGCAATATCCAAATAAAAAAACTTCCCATTACAATATAAGCAGCTATTTTTACTTTATTCCATCGATGATACATTGGATTCTGACAAGTTGCCAGATATTGATCAACAGTTGCCAAGCACATACATGTAAATGAAGTTAACAACCATAATTGAATAAAACAAAATCGTAGTTTACAATAAATTACCGAACTTGCTGTCCAATCAATTCCATAACCAAATATTACAATGTGACTAAGTAGAGTCATAGTCAAATGAGCAATATTGGCACATGACATGACTGTTAAGTAAAATGCACAAGATTTTTGCCGAAAAGTTTTTAGACTTAAAAATATAATTATATTTAGAAGTCCGCCAACGACACCAGTTACAAGTAGAAATGAACCTAAATAAATTGTAATTTCTTGTGTAATAAATGATAATGTGACTGTAGGAGAAGTCGACATAGTTTCCAAAGTAAAAATGATTGATAATTTACTAATGAATAGTTTCAGTTTTTGAAGCGTATTCAGTTAAATATTACTGGCATGTAAAAATAGAATGCTATTTCTATTATATACGATAGCAAAGCTTCTTCAAATGAACTCATTATCAGTATTAGACAATTTTCTCCAGAGATAAGTATGGGCATCACATGCTTAACATTAAAGAGTATTCAAATGGAATAGCAGAAATATCATGTTTATATCATAAGATGACTTTTCCTAATGCTCATGTGCGTCAATAAGTTTTCAAGCTATAGATTAACGATGCATCATTGAAAAAATACATTACTCATGTTTGATTTCGAAATATAGAAAACGATTATGTTTACATATTGATCTGTAGGGATTTCGATGAATCATAATTATCCGAAAATTTAATGCCCAAATGAAATTATACTAGTTGAAAATAAATACTAGTGAATCGTTCATGCTCTGAGATAAATAGAAACAGATTTAACGAGACAATATTGAAGTGTAATGGTAAAGACAGACAGCTGAAGAGAGTAACAGCACAAAAACGAGTATAATTGTAGCACCTAATAGCATTGACAGAAAAAATTATTTACGATCTGATTATATCATTATAAAAGTGAAATAGTAATAAAATGCTTGTTTGTAAATTGGAGAGTATTAATGAAAGTATTTCATATGAGTTTAAAACAATGAATTAGACACCAGAATTTTGTGTTTCGTTATGTTCGAGAGTAATAATGGAATCATGACAAGACCTAGAAGATTAGCTAGGACGACAAGCAACAAGTTTTCGCTAACGTCTATAAGTACGTTAGGAAAGATGTAAAAAGAAGGTCAGAATCGGTAGTTGTGCACAATGGATATTTCTTTAAAAAACATGATATTGAGCTAATCTGTAGCTTTGATACTCAAGTGAAACTGTAGCCCTTTTTCTAGGAACTCGTTTCTATGTAAAACACTTTTCGTCAAATTAAAAATGAGAATGTAGGATAAACGAAAATTAAGGTGCTTTTTTGAAAGATAAAAGTAAGAACTCAAACGTTAAATTTTGTAGGGCAGATTTTGTTCTGCAAGCTGATATATCGGTGAAGGTTTCAACATTTAGTTTCGAACCCCAATAATAAAAAAGCGGAAATATGCGGAAAAATTTTCCCTCTAAATATTTTGTTAGAGTCTTTCAAAACTTCCCTTACTACTCTCAAACAATTTCTGAACTCAAATTCAAAAAGAGCATCAAATTCTAGTTCTAACTACTAATCCATCGGTTTTCCCTCGTCTAGAATATTTTCAAATGGATCACAAATGAACAATCATTTCGCTCAGATACTTTCGCACCACACGTTATCATTGAGTAAAAGACAATGAATTTTTAATTCTGTTTATATTTAGAATTACATATGAATGAAACTATTCTTTATCGATGTAAAGAAAAATTCTTGATGCTTTACTTTGAACTTATGAGTTCGAATTGATTTAATCAAAATACGATGAATGAAATTGTTTCTGATATTCAAATCAGTGTAAATCTACTTCAAATTCAAACATTCTCAATGTATTTCTCGAACTATGAAACAATATGAAGTTACGATTGTTGACATTATATAGTTAGTTTTCGTTTTATCTTTTGCCAGATACATTCATTTATCATGCTAGTCATATTATGCCATCGGCAAGATATGAGAGATTTACTGTCTCTAATCATAGTTGAATGTTGTCTATTGTGATTGAAGCAGCTGTTGATATGAACGTTTGATTTATACGAAAACAATTACAGGTTTTTATTTGTTTGCTTTCATAGTGAACTAAGATTAACTAGGAAGGCAATATTGTATTGTTATTTTTATTTCTATTTTTATGAAATCAATTATGAAAAATCAGTTTCTCCCTACTTGCTCTAACAAGTGAGACTCAATTCAAATTTCTTCTTATCAAAATCTAGTAAGAAATATATATGAATACTAAATGTAAAGATCTTATTTATCTTCATGCTAACATTTAGTCCCATTATTATTGTGAGTGTACTTTTGAAATAACTATTCTTATTAAAACTAATAATCACGACAATTTAAAATTTCAATGACGTAAACTTGTTTTCTATATTTGATGGTTATTTTCAATTTTATTTGACTAATTATTCATTAATCTGGTGTATAATGGAATAAATTAATTGTTCGCCCATGATGTTCTTCATAAAAGTGTACTTTACATAAACTACTCGAATATGCATGCATGTCTAGTTATAAAATAATGATTGTGATAAGAATTTGTATGACCAAGACACTAACTTTCGGTAGGTACAATAACTAATTATGCTAAAAAAAAGCAAACTTGTGACATTTTTATCATTATGAATTGAATTCTACATAGAGGACTCAATGGAAAATCACGATATTATTGTCAACTAATTACTAAGACCTGAATTAGAAAAAAAAAGACGATGAATTTTTCGGTAAGATCTTAGTTGTGTTGTCAAAATTTGCTTGATAGATAGATATTAATACAGAATATAGAATTAACTGTAGGCATGAATTTGCTTTTGAATTGATACGTTGTTCTTGAAATGTGTGACAGAACTTGTTGGTTCAATTTTAAGAATTTTCATTGATTCCCTTCAGTGATAGATGATGAAAGAGTATAACTGATTCAAGTTTGGCATTTGAAAATTTTCAACATCATATTGACATTTTTTATTTTATCTAGATAATTATGATCATACTTATTTGTCGCGTGTATTGATCTTGTATTCCTTCTGTACTACTCTCGATCATTACACTGGATGCCTCATAACGTTTGCAAAGTTTTTGTTTTACGTTAAACACTCATTACATATGTTTCTCGACAGATACGTTGTAGAATACTTTACAAACAATTATTTATCTTGAACTAAACGAAAGTAACCTCATGTATTTATAATGTAAATATAATTGTTTCACGATATAAACATGCTACTAAAAGATTGAGCATTGTTTTTCTATTTCGATTTCGATTTTGTGAAATAGAAATGAATTAGAAGAGTTCAATACATTGAAAATAGATTCTTTCACAACGTTGGGCTTTTTCTTCTTGACTTAACGTAACATGCTATCACTATTAGGAAATTTTGTATAAATGCACAGTTCGTTGAAACTTTCAAGAACTATATAGTATCAAGTTATCTTTTCAAAAACTAAATTGCAGTTCGTATGAGAAAAATAACAACTACAATAAATAAGTGGGGAATTAGGTACGATCGACACGGTTACACTATTAAAAACATGTGGTTCCTTTCTTGTACTGATGTCTTGGAAGAAACAAGAACTGTGCAAACATTGTGGAACATTTGGTATACGATGTGATGCGCAAGACTTGACAAAAATGTTGAATCCTACTTAATTGTCTTGATGACTTATAAACGAGTCGAAATATTTTTCATTGGAAACAGCAAAGTCTGAATTAAAAATATTGTATCAGATATATTTTTGAAAAAAAACGAATCTGAAAGGAAGACAAAGTCAAAATATAAACAGTTCTAATGCAGTTCTTGTAACATTATTGCCGCTTGAAAAGATTGTATTTCTCAATTTTTTCGAACTTCATGTATCGAACTTGAACCAAAAATACATCAAAATTTAGTGTCTCCAGAACTTTATCCATATCTGCATTGATAACACTGTTAGATCAATTCTTGTTTCTTTGAAGGAAAACGTTTTAAGTGAGACATTTTTTTTTAGAATCGAACCTTTTACAAAAGTTATCACTTAGCAAGATAATTAGTCATCATCTTAAGAAATCATGCGTGAACTCAATTATTTTTGCGTTATTTGTTCGAAATATATCTGATGGTAAAGATTTTGCAGAAAAAAATAATTCAAAAACTAAGAACGATCAACTTGTGTAGTCTCTTTCAGAGAAAGATAAATTTGGTACGAAAATGAGGAGTAAATTTAAGTTTTTATATACCATTAGAAAGAGTACTTTTTAAGCTACAATTCTATAGTCAAATTGCAAGGGTGTTTTTTGATATGTTTGACTTTTTCTTCTTCTCAGATTCGTTTTATGAAAATATGACTGGTACAAAATTTGTAGTTCAAATTTTGCTGTTTCCAATGAAAAACATTTCGACTCGTTTATAAGTTTTCAAGACGCTTAAATAGATTTAGATATTTTTCCCAATACTTTTGCATCGTATGTTATGTGGAGGCTTAAATGATTCAGGAGTTTCGGGGCGTCGTAACCTCTATGATTTGTTACAACTAACGTCTATGCTCATGGAATTTACCGTCTTTCCGAATATGCTCTATATTATTCAAATTGATGAGTTTGACATCAACGATGCTATTTTTACACATCGTGACATAAGATTATGCAATCATTTTTCGTTTGCTCTAAATACAATTACAGTGTGATGTAACATAGACTCATACAATGTTTTGTATATTAACTAGCAAGTAGTACTAATATTAGCCTATAGTACTGTAAGCATTCTCATTGAAATTCATTACAGTTACAAGATTATCAATCATCATTATTAAGAAATGAATGTTCAATATGTCGAAGATTTTCTTAGAGTTTATTTTTTCTTTTCGTGTCATATATAAAATAAAAAATTGATTATATAACTCCGCAGGAAAATAAGCTGAGCTTAGTACCTTGCTAACTAACTCGTTTTCGTTTGATTTCAGTAACACATGCGAAGACGATTGCTCTTTCAGCACTTTGAGTAATGTGAGGAATGCATTGTACTTTTTTTAAAGAAGCCTGAGCTATATCTCGTGCATGTCATAACAAGAATTCCCTGATTAAAATGGCTTGTTTAAGCGTCTTCGAAATGAATGAGAAGCATATCAAGGATGCTCTATAAGATACTCTTGCTTCTTTGCTTATCAATACAAAGTCTTAATCATCTGAATAATTACATAAGAAAGCAAAAGAGAAACATTCTAACATACATTTTTTCTGTGAATATGAACGTCAACATATTTAAAAAAGTTTCTTATTGTACAATAAAAAGTAATTGAGTATTAAAAGAAATGGCATGAATTTGCTCTTGAAGAGTAAGATTTAAATTGCATTGGTAGATTAAAACGAAATAATTTACTAACATAAAAATAGTACTTAGAAATTTCATCGATTCACAATCGTGATAGCAATTTTAACAAAAAAAACATAAAAGTTGATTTTACTCAGGTCTAGTGTGACTATGTGCTCGGAAATAGTTGTCGGGCGTGTTTATCGTGGACACATGCCACAGTGGAGTAAATTTGAATCGTTTTTTTTTCTTAAGAGATCGAACGTTTTCGTATACAAAATCCTATGAAGATAATTTACTTGAATATTTTTCATACGGTTGAGGTTTTCAATACACGAATGTGACCGACTACTGAAAAACAAAAAACAAGATGGTAGTAACATGGTTGACGATCGAATTTCCTAAGGTAATCGTGCTGCATTATTCTTCCACGTTACTCCTTTCACTAGTGAACATTTCAATTCAAAGATGTCGTTTTGACAATAGAATATTTTATTTTTCAAAATTTTTTCCTTTATAAATCCTTGGGTTTCTAATCCCAAGTATAGAATTTATTATTGTCACGTTTGAATTTATGTTATCTATTGTAATTAGAACAAAAGAAAAACACAGATGAACTCGAGCATACAAACAGTAGACATAAACTGATTAAAAAATCAATTGAATGTTTGCTTTTTTTTAAATAATATAGTAGGAGATAGGAAACAAGTTAAAAGTCTTTTCAAACATAGAGAAAAGAAAATCGCCGAGGTCTACTCCACCTCAGAAAATATATCAACATCAGTGGTTTATATATCTGTAGAGTAGCCTAATTGATTATAATAGCAACAGATATATATATATATATATATATATATATATATGTTGGGGGCAAAATTGGGATTCCAATTATGACCGGACAAAATTAGGATTTAGTTAGAGATGAATTCAAACAATCACGTGCTTCACTATAAGTGAAGTGGAATTGGAAAAAAAGAATAATTCTGTTTCCAGCCTTCGTGTTAGGATGCAGTATAAATTTAAGTACTATCATTTAATAAAAAAATGACCCAATCGAATTCAGCAACCGTCGAAACAGATAATAGTATATTGCATTTTTATGAACAACTGGAAAAGAGTATTAATTTACTAGGTCGAAAGTTTAGAGACAAGAGCGTAATGAAACAAAATATTTATAATGATATAGTCAAATTTTTATTATTAACCAAGGATAAACCATCAGGAATTTATCTCTAACTAAATCCCAATTTCGTCCAGTCAAAATTGGAATCCCAATGTTGTCCGAAAAATTTCTGGTCAATTTTGAGATTCTAATTTTGTCCGGTCAAATCTGAGATTTGACCGGATCCCAATTTTGCCCCCGACATATATATATATATATATATATATATATATATGACCGAATATCTTATTATGAAGTCACATAAAGTTTAGTATGCAAAATATTGTCACGAAAATATCATTATCACACACCCACGGTTTGGAAACTTTATTTAGATAAATTCTTCTGTCATCTAGATGATTCATCGATAAGTATAAAAACAAATCGTATCTATATACAACATACAATAATATATAGCTGAATTGATTGTAGCATCAGGCAACCGAGGAAAAACAATGAACTTGAAATTTCATTACTGTTCAAAGGCAGTGCCGTAAAAGATAGATTATGCATTTCAATCTGATCACTATCACTTGGTAGATTAGTTGTAGACCAAATGTAAAAGGAGAACAAACTTGAATAAAAAATAATATCCTATGATGTTAGAAGAAGTGATCAAGACACTTGAACAATCCTAACAGATACTGAAAATTCACATGATAAACATCCATGGTGAGGTATGAACTTCAGTTGTGTGAATAGCATGTGAGCTACTATGGATCTGACTCTTATTGTTATGGTTTCAATTTCCTTGGTTAGCACATGTTTATATGGTAGCAAACTTATGTTAATAATTGAAATTTTACGCATAAGCCATAGATAGTATTAAGTAATTAAATGTTAACTTAATACGGCGAGCCATTTAAACTACTATTTGTTTAAAGTGAGCGAAAAATATATTAATAATTTGAAATTGATAAACGTGTCCTCACTGATGAATAATAAAATTCTTCTACTAGATTGTTCTGATACTATTACTATGATTTCGATTGATTGTCGCATGGTGTAGATCATTATACAACGAACGAAAGACTATTCATGAAATATTAACGAATTTCAGATTTATTTTCTACGTGACCATAGACTTCGTCGTAAATGTCATTGATGCATCGGTATCTGAATGATAAGATTGACAAAATCAAACTATATGTTTGGGTCTTATTAATTAATCCAAAGGATATGATCCCAACACCATAGTAATTCATTGAATACCAGGAGACGTTTATCATCAATAGGATACGAATTCTAACTCTTTGTAAAGATAACATATTCAACGCCGATGTTACATCATTCACTTGTATTATGGTTATTCAATAATCGGAATAGTAGGCCTGTGCATGAACTCAATCGATTCTATGCTCATTCTTTGATTATCAGTGATCGATGGTATAGTCTTTCAAAAATTGAAACTTCCAAAGGTCATACCCATATCATTGTTCAAGTCGAGATTTTAAGTTCACTGTATCGTTTTGCTAAGAAATTCTTTTCCAAGTGTTCTTTTTTCTTATCGTTCGTTCGATTGAATACAGTTCAACGAATCAAATCAACTATATAGCATTACTACAGCAGATATTTACAGAAGAATTCTAGAAATTATTTCTGCTCATTTGTCCCATCCACTGTCATACTGGATATTTTAAGCTCAATGAAAACAAAGAGAACGATAATCCCAAGTGTCACAAGCAATATAAACTTATATAGATGGGTAGAAGACACGATAGAAAGTATTAACCGTTGTCTATCTCTGATAAACATAAACAAGCTTCCTCCTATTCCCATGTTATCGATGGTGATTCACGAGTCGTTTTTCTTTCATTACGAAAAACAATCATCTTTCTGAAAAATGCATAGTATATGCTGAATTACGATATAGGTACATTTGGCCAGACAGTCTCATAATCAACTACTATCCCGTTTACACCTCAGTCTAGATACAAAAATAAAATAATTTGAATACTTTATTTTTATTTCGTGAAGACGAGTGATTTGAGTAAGAAGAAATTCAATGGCAAATCATTTATCTCATAGGTAGATTATACACATGCTTGTCTATCCCTAACAATTGCTTGTCCTTTGAAGTTAATTGGAGACAGTTCAAGCTTTCCAAGCGTGACTGTCGTTCTACTATCTATATTTTATATCGTGAATATCTTTACTAAAGATTGTTATTTGTCATAGAAATAATTTCTGTTCAAATGAAATCCAAAGACTTTGCTAGATTTAATAAATTTTACTCATCGAAGATGCGTTCAAATATTCAGATGATTCGTTTCAAAAATTTGTAATGAACATGTTCCGCTATAAGATTCAATTTAGAAATTCTCCAAGGAAAAACAAGTATTTTAAATAAATACTTGCTTTATTTGTATATTCAATTTGAAATTTAGTACGAACGTAAAAACTCCGATGTACTAGCAGTCTCACATAAATCTCAATTTTTAACAAATCTACAATGTTCGGATTCATCGTCACAGTGAGCTAATTTCAGTTCAAATTGATAGATGACAGATTCATGAGATAGTCTTAAGTTATAGACATACATCCAATTCGTTAAAAAACATTTCCCTTTAAAACTTTTAGTGAACGAAATGCTTAGAACGACCCTTGGAAATATTAGTGTAAATCTTGGATGTATACAATTTACTAAATCTAGTGAAATTCGATGGTTGTTACTAAACCTTGAACGTATACATATGTCAGCGTCCAATGTCGGATTCAGGCCACTCTAGTATCTCACATTGGACACGTCCAATCTTGGATCCGACATCGGACGTACATTATTTCAGGCCATTCTCGGATAGATCAGTTACAATACGTCTAATCTGAGATTCGCCTAGGCCAATCTCGGATCGACTAATATATTACGCTGAAGCAAACATGAGCCACGTTGCTCATACTAGCATGATTTAATTTGGCAACTATATATGTTAATAGATTAGTACATATAGATGTGCCAAACGCTTCCGATGTTAAAAAATTACAATTCATAATGATGATAAAAATAAACTGTTTTTCTTTTTTCGAACTTTGCTTTAACATAAACAATGATTCAATTTTATTTACATTTCTACACACTCCTGTTTTTATTCGATACATTGTATGGACAGAACAAAGACCTTCACATAAAATATGACACTTGGTATCTCATCAGAGATTGGTCTAAACGAATCCCAGATTGGCCTTGGCAGATCTGAGATTGGCCGTGTTAACTTTTCAATCCGACATTGGCCTAGGCCAATCTCAGATTCGCCTGAAATTTTCAGGCAAAGCTCAGATTGGACGTATTGTAACTGATCTATCCAAGAATGGCCTGAAATAATGTACGTCCAATGCCGGATCCTAGATTGGGCGTGTCCAATATGAGATCCTAGAGTGGCCTAGGTGGATCTTAGATTGGTCTGAATCCGAGATTGGGTGCTGACATATACTTTGCTGTTGTATTACAGGATGTTAAAAGCGAAAATTGTACGCTCGAATTTGTTTCCTACGTTACTTTAAAAGTAAGGTTAATAACTTATTCTCTTTTACTGTTCTTCTATTGACATTATAAGTATGTTGACAGTAGAATATATTTAACTGAATATCTTTCTCACGATAAATTTATCATAGACTTGAATTTCAATTGTTTTTCTCTTGATTTTTATTGAAAATGATCACTAAAACAGGTATTGTTTGACAGTTTTATAAAAAATAATGAGCTTGATTCATTGAACCGTATTGATTCTTTTCTTATCGTTAAAATATATATGTAACATCGTGTATATTTTAAGCATTGAATCTTTCTATACGTGAAAAAGCCGCTCGTCCTCTCTGTTATCAAAATTTTTGATCATCATCATCATCAAACATGTTCTACGTAAGCCGAAATGAAAATGTTACATGTTTACTGAGTGTAAGAGAAAACAAATGATGTCTACGTCGAACACAAATAAATAGGTAGATAAAAAATCATATATTCGAATGTTTTTCATGTTCTTTTTCTTGTTCGTTCTTAATTAAAGCAAAACATGACTCGTTGTTTATCATATCTTTTGACGACTGTTTTCACTCTTATATCTATATCCAAACAATCTTCTGCTGATTCCAAACCACCAATTATTTTCATACCAGGAAGTTTTTGTAGTCTTCTTGAAGTACGTATTAATACAACACTTCAACCATCATGTCCAACATCGTTACATGACCGTTGGATTCTTCTTTGGTTAAATCTTCGTTTATTTGAACCAACATATTTGTCATGTTTTCATAATATATTTAAATTTGTTTACGATTCTTCATTAAATTCATTCGTAAATCCACCCGGTGTTGAAACACGTATTGTTCCAAATTGGATAAATGGTTCATTTCTCAATGGTCTTCTTTGGGAATATGTTGAATTAGATAAATTTCTCTTTCATTTCATTAAACAACATGATTATACAGATGGCTTAAATCTTCGTTCGATTCCATATGATTTTCGACGTGGTACAA
The DNA here is from genome assembly GCA_900239685.1 of Rotaria macrura. Taxonomy (NCBI): domain Eukaryota; kingdom Metazoa; phylum Rotifera; class Eurotatoria; order Philodinida; family Philodinidae; genus Rotaria; species Rotaria macrura. The sequence goes on from OENT01000978.1 coordinate 19,606, forward strand.
AGCAAACGTTAGCTTCTTTTAATGATAATTTAAAATCTCTTATTGAATTGTCATATGCAAATAATATGAATCAAAGTGTTTACTTAATAAGTCATAGTACAGGTGGTTCGATGACATTATATTTTCTTTCACAACAAACACAACTGTGGAAAAATCAATACATTCATGGATGGATATCATTAAGTGGAAATATAGCCGGTGAAGTAGATAATCTTCAAAGTTTAATTCAAGGTTTTATTTCACCAATTGTATCACGCGATGTTCTACAAACATGGGATTTTTTTGCTTGGCGTCTACCAGAACCCATGATTTACGGTCTGGAAAGAACTATTATTAAAACTCCATCGAAAAATTATACATCCAATGATATGCTAACATTTTTACAGGATTTAAATGCTAATGAACTGGCGTTGATTTATCCGCAAGCATCATCAATATTAGCATCATTACCAGCACCCAATGTTAATACATATTGTTTCTATGGTGTTAACAGTTCAACACCAATTGGTTATATATCGAAATCAGATGATTTTAAATCTAATCAATTGGAAACTGTCTTTGGATGGGGCGATAGCGAACAAGATGATACCACGAACATGTCATGTCAATTATGGAACAATACAATGTATTTAAAATATAAATTAATTTTAAAGGGATTTAATCATGTCAAACATACTGAACTTGTGGGAGATGATGGTGTACTTCAAGCTATCGATGATATAATTTTTTTCACATGACATAGTTAACTTATGAATGATCAATCAAATTGTTAATGTTCGATAAAATATTATAACATAACGACAATATCAAACGAATACAATCCAATCGATGATGTAACTTGTATTTTTCTAAACATGTATTAAAAACACTCTTAACCAAATACATACATTCAATAGATATATAATTCAGGTTCATCGATAAAAAAAGCTAGGAATACGCTTGAATAATTCGACAAAATTCATTTGTCACATATAAGAGATTAAGAAACGATACACTAGATGATTATGTTTTAAATATTGGTTTCACAGTGATAAAAAAAGAACAAAATATTCAGAAATGATTTTTCCGTTGTGATTGACTTTTTTTACCATATCATTATAAAAATATTGATGACAATGAAACATCTGAGTTGTTTTCTATAGTGAAGTTGTCAAATTTTCATTTGCAGTGTAGAGAAAAATGAATCCCCTAAGATCTACATTGTTCACGTATATGAATAAATCAAATGCCAAGCTATTAGCAGCTATTTTTCTTATGAAAAGAATCATAGATCCTCAAACAATCAAAGATTGAATGCGATGCTAGATCTGAAAACACCACCCAAACCTTCCTATTCTATCGATCAACTATCCAAGACCTTCTTCTAACGACAAGGAAAGAATAATTTTATCCATCCAACAAGATTAAATATCTTCAAAGAAAAGCAGCTATTCAGCTTCATAAACAGGAAAAAAAACGATATTATTGTAAGTGCAATCAATCAACGGTTAATAAAACGATCTGACATCTTACACTGGAATACTATATACTTTTGTGAGCTCGCCATTCAAGAAGTGAAGCCCTGGAGTGTGGCAGATGGCGTTGATGTCTCAAACTATGCAAAATATCCTGAATGTGATTTTCAAATGAAAGTACTCGGGTTGTAACATTACTCAAGACGTGTACGATAACGAACGAATTTCAAGACATACGTTTGCAAGCATGCCATTGGTGCTTCGATTCATTTTGACTTTTACCTAATATCTCATCCAAATGATTTTGATAACTTAGATAAACGATGTGAGCGACCGAAAATTCCAGAAGCAGCTTTATCACGTAATTCATGTTATTTATACTGTCATTTTTTGTAGTCATGATATTTTAATTGTTTATAATGAATAAACTTGATTGGGATCAAATTAATAAATAAATGATATGATTTAAAATTATGGCCTCAAAAGAGGAGAAACAGGTTTTCCAAGTCCTGAAATTTTTGACTGAGCTCAAGTACAACAAAACGGACCTTTTCTATGGTTTACCTACGAGCTCAAAAAACTCTCGTCACCTTACACAGGACCAGCATTGTTCTCAGCCTATAATTAGCAAACATATGAACACGAAAAGGAATTCATTGGGCTAAAAAACAACGTATTTTCTCATATTTCAACTGGAAATAAGAAATGAGTCAGCTTTATTACTTGTTTTTAGCCTGCGATAATTTATTTAGTTTGAAAAATGAAAACACAATCCGGATTTTTCTAATACGTTGAACACCTGTATGTGATTTTCTTCCCACTTTTTGTTTCTTCTGTACATTTTGCAGAGATATTACTTTGTGCAACATATGATTGTTTAGGATTCTCTAGAAAAATTTATTGACGAAACCCCACGTTTGTTTGGCCATAGTAAAATGTTCAGATGATTCAATTAACAAAAGTATAAAGTATTCCAACAATATGGATTCTTTAAATTACATAACATGTGTGTAACTAACATGGAGGTGAATTTCATCGCGTACACGACATCTTGAAAATTCCTACGCTTCGAACTCAAATATTGAGCTTCAGAGATAACAGAACAAATTGATAAATTTCTTTAGTAAATGAAAGTCAGTACTGAATCATTCTTTGAAATCAAATTTCATTTGATTGAAACGTTCAAGTTATCCGTCAGATGACGTTTCTATTGGATGAGACTATTGAATCTTGATAAATTAAATACATTGTCGAACAAAGATTTGGACAACATTTTTATCTAAACTCGAAGTAGTTTTCATGAAAACTACTCGTTTCTTGTCTATTATTCAATTCAATGGAGAGAGAATATTTCACTTTCGACCACTGCTCTAGTTTATATGGTATTTGTATATATAAGCGATTGAAAATTGTTTCATGTTCATTACTTTTCGTACGAGAAAGTTTAGATGTTTCAACAGTAATTTGTATCGTCATCTACTCTTTGTCCTTTCATTGTCATATACTAAGTTGAATGTAGAAAAAAATAGATCATGCATTGATGAAACTTTATTTGTTTATTATTTTTATCATGTAATCGTCATTCTTATGAAATTAAACAAAAAACAAGCACTTAATGTATATTGAAAAATCTTGGTTATAAAATTGATGGGAATTTTGTACGGTAGATTGAAAATGTAGAAAATAGATAAGAAGCCTCTAACACTATTCGAATTAGTATATGCATTTATTTTTTATGTCTTTATTATAACTATAATCGAATTCTTGAATATATTGAAAATAGATTAAAAGATTATGTCTGTATTTATGTTTGTTTGTTTTTATGTTTGATTGGATCTATCCCATACTAAATTAAGCCTAACTATTTCATCTATTACATGATCAACATCTTTTTCGTGAAGTAATTTTCCGACTTGTTGTTGTGCTGCATCAATATCTGCTTGATGTTCATTATTTTGTACATGAAATATGATTTCATCTATTTGAGTCCAATAAGCTGCAAGTATTTGTGTTATTAGCATCATTTGTCGGTTATTTCCATAGGCACCACAACCCCACCAACCTGTATGAATTACTGTTCGAAAGCGAGGATTTGAATTGCGCGCAGTTCCATGTGGATTATTTTTATTTAATGCATGGGTTCTATGAGCAAGTAACTGAGCTGCTTTAAAACCTACATAGCACGTAGTGATAATATAGTTAACTTGTTCACGAGTGTAAGTTCCACTACCATGACTTGGTGCTTCAATAGCAATTAAATTAACTGTTTGGGGTTTCTCGAGATAACTACATGCTTGAATAAGTTGTCTTTCAGTTGCTTTAGCAAATGCATTACCATAAACTTTATTTGTATCCATGTTAATAACTCGTTCAGTATTGCTTATTAAAACTGAGATCAAAAGGAATGAAATTCGGAAAGAAAAAATAAATAATATAGAATACGATCAAAAATGATTTACTTGGTGTTGGTACAGTTTTATGTGTATTTTTATCTGAACCAGTCGTACGTGAGTCAACAGTATTTATTGCTTGAACAAAATATTCTCTTAATGCAGCTAGTTCAACACATTCTAAAACTTGTAACTCATCTTGTGCTAATAATGGACCACTGTAATATCCAAATAAATCATGATTAGCAAAATTCAAATACCATTCAACAGTCTGACCGTCGCCGCATGGGTTATATTGAAATGCGTCAGGTCGAAATTGGACTTTGGTCGATGTCAGTTGTAAATTATCAGGCGTTTTATTAGGTAGAAATGGTCGCCATCGTGTTACTAACAATAATCGATTGGGTGCTGGTGAATATTGTTTTATCTCATTAATATATTTATAGATATATTGTTTATTTTTATGTCTAAAACTTGGTGGATATTTTTCATATAAATCTTTCGACTTCATTTCTTCAGCTTGAAACAAAGCTTGTTGAGCATCTTCTTGATGACCAGGGGGAAATAATTCGTTGCGTAATTCATTAATAGTTCGAACGGGTATTTGTGGTGCACTAGGCGCAGGTGTACACCAAATATCGTCGGTAAAACGTGAATGTGATGCCATTCAACTAACACAGATAATCAGGGGAATATGTTTGTTGGTCGATGTATGTTTTAGTATGTCTTTAAAGAAGAAAAAAACAATAACTATGGTGACTGAAAAACAAATCGTCACTTTAAGGTAAGTATGTCTACTTTTACGATTGGAGGTAAATACACGCAAATAGGTGGCTAGCGTGATTTTTTTCTTTCTTTTCTTTTCAAAACTATTCACTATGAGTCATCGGAGTGAATGAATGAGAAATGTCTGTTGATTGATGATAGAGGAGGGCAAGGATCAGTAGACGCTTGAGGCCAATCAAGGCAGACGTCATCTGCGGAGAGGAGAGGAAACCAAACTAAATTCAAGAACAAGAATGATTCAACTGGAGTACAGAGGCTTGGAAGAGCAGGGAAAGATATAGAAAGTTTTCGAGTTCAATAATAATTTTAAAATTTAAATTACTTTTATTAGTCGAGAAGATTTGAAAATAAACTTATATGTATTTCAGAAAAGAAGATATGTGGTGATTTTTGGAATAACTTTTGACATAAATAAGATAGAAGGCACAGCTTTCACTGTTGGAAAGGGCAGACTCTGTCGAAAAACTACATTGAAAAATCAAAATAACTACTTTAAAGGATTTTTCCTTTGCAAGAGCATTGAATTTGCAGAAAGTGGCCATCGGACAATTAGCAATATACGGTTTCACTTGACAATAGAATATCTCGAAGAAGGCCCATGTTGTTCTTCAACTGCAATTTTCACGATATACTAAGGGTCACAAGGCACGTTTCCGGACAAGATTTTAGCCAGAAATTCCAGAATTTAACTTTTCGCATAATAGATTCAGAATTCAGAACTTTTAATCTGGCTTCTCACGGGAAAGCCAGAAAATCTGACAATTTCAAGGTTCATTTAGCAAACATTTAATAATAACATGGATAAATTAAAATGATGAACATACCAACATAGACGAATAAGTTATCGGTTTCCAGAAAATCTCCCACGGAATTCCCTTCAAATATGTTCATGATCTGATGGATTTACAGTTATGGGCGTGCTCGTGCCAAAGTTAAAAACGGTTCTCTTCTATCATATTCTTATCAATGATTATTAAAAGAAATACGCACGTGTCTTGTTTTTTTAAATAGGCTCGAATACTCAGGATTTGATATGCTTCTTTTGATTTGAATATGCAATTCTTAATGTGAATATCTTCAGAGTTAGACGCCGAGAGTTTTGAAGAAAAAAACAGACAAGTTGTAAATAAAATGTCGATTGTTCCTCTTGATTAATTCACATCTTTCTTATACATTAATCTGTTTCGCGATGATTTCTTCTGACTGTCATGTTTTGTTGTACTATGTGCATGTCATAAGATAAAAACACTATACTGACTTGCTTCAAGAAAACATTTGATAATTCTTCATTATGGTGAATTCTAAGTGTTCGTGTAAAATATTTTTGGATCGAGGTTATATTAAATATGTATGATTGTAATGGAATTCAATACTCTTCATCCGAATTCCCTATTGAAAATTTGATCAAATAACTTCTCTTGCAAAAGTAAATCAACTTATTGATTTAGAAAACATATTCTTGAAACGCCTTATAGAATTTCTACAATGATAAAACATGTGGGTACTGAAAACAAAAGCTTCGTTCTAGAATTTAAAACACGATGATTCTCTCATGTCTGTTGCATACGATGAAGTGTACTTTCAAAATGTCGTTTTCACACGAAATCCTATGTAGTAGATAAATAGATATGGTTAATCATATCTTTTCGATTGAATGCGTACACTATGGGGTTTTCATCAATATTAAGGTGTGCTGGAAAAATGTCGAAAACAGAAAAAGCGAAGAAAAAACATCGAAAGGAAAAATGTCGAAAGGAAAAATAAAAAAATAATCATGTCTCTAGTATACGGCGATTCTAATCACATTTAGTTCATTGTTTTTCCTTATGATTTTACTAGTGCTAGAAGTTTAGCCAGTATTGATAAGGATGACTAACTATTGATAAAAGTAAAATAAAAGAGTTGAACAAAGAATTATTATATAGCTAAACTTGTACTGTCATGGCTGAAGCTTTCGTAATTTTAACTGGTGAAATTCAAGCAAAATCTCCAGCTATTTCATTTATAAATTCAAATAAAGGAAAACCTCTACTAGTTGCCGATGAACATACTTTTAAAATGAATAAAGCAACAACAACTACTAATTATTGGTTATGCACTATTAATGATTGTGCACCAAATTTCATACTAATTCAACTAATCTATTGATGAAAACTGTTGACAGTCATAGTCATCTGCCAGAAAAAGAAAAACTTGAGGTTCGTGCAGTTCGTGAAAAAATAACATTTTTTATTTTGTATTTTATTGTAAAATTTTTCTCAATGGTAACATTTCAACTTAATTTCATGCAATAAAACATGCACTATATTATTTACAACTCTCCAAAATATGAATTGACAATGTTTCATGTCAATATTATTTTTTCGACATTTTCCCTTTCGACATTTTTTGTTTCGACATTTTTCCTTTCGACATTATGACGGTCAACCAATATAAACTGGTGCAATGGAAACTAAAAATCTGTTAGGCAAATAAATTTTAAAAAATCTGAAACGTTTACAATACTGTTGATCGATTATATAGAATTGTTTTCGACTTTTATTCGACTACATTGTAGCAAGTATGAAGATCCCTTTCTCAATGAGACCTATGAATATTCTATTGGTCAAAAACCAATTCTTTTCGTCTTAGAGAATTTATTTGCAAGGGAATTTGTATCGTTTTCGCAATTTTCGCATTGAAGTATGAAATAGGTTTTGGATGATTTTTTTCTTTACAAACAATCAGTGGTAGATGAATACTAAAAGGGATTCTTGCTAACCGATCAATTATTAGCGATATTAACACTCAAGTGCTTCATAATCTTCTAGATGTCGTTCGAAAAGCCAGTGATCATTCGCAAACGCTCCTTCATCGTACATTCGAAATGAAAATTTCTCTCTATCATATTAGATAATGAAAGACAAAACTGATGGTCTGCAAAAAAAAGCGAGATGTCTGCTGACTCTTCACGATATTACACGACACCATTGAATCGATTTCAAGGCGATTTCATTCGTTATTTCTTTGTAGGAAAAAAGAAGAGAAAGCTAAAGTTTGTACTTGAATTAAATCAATTTATGGTAATAAAAGAAAAGCCGAGCAGAGCTTGAAGACATGCTGCTTTCTTGAAGATTCATGGCTCTATTACGAGGTGTAGTAATTAAAGAGAAAACATATTGTTTTCTACTTCAATAAAAAAATGGAAGCAGACAATTTTGAGTATTTACTTGTCTGAGAAAAATTAATAAAACCTTGCTGATATAGTAAAATTGAATCACTTGTCTTCATCAACCAACGACAATGAATGATCAACGCTAGGTTTCAGTTCATTTTTTTTCTGCTATAAAACAGAAACCATTGCAAAGATCGGACGGCGAAATTGAATAGCCAAGGTACCAACGTTCAATCTATTTTTATAACAGCTTTAACTATGATTTGGCTTTTCAATGTGCCACGGAAGAGTCATTTATTTGAATCTTGACTGCATTCTTCAAGCACAAGTCAATCTGCTAAAATCCGGTTATTTCTTAAACAGTTACATAGTTACTTTTGTGAAAAAGAAATGAAATAATATTTGCATAAGTCATATTTTAGTTCGTCATAATTTATGACTCATAAATTCGATCAGTCTTTGTTTTTCTTTTAAAACTAAATCAAATTAATTTCAGAGGTTCGAGCCGTGTAGTTAATTTAATATTCATAATAAGCATAACAGTTTTATTTAATCAACTAGCAAAATTGAAATTGACAGTCATTGTCCATGATTTGATTTATTTTAATTTTTCGAAATTAATTTTTTGTACAAAGAATCATAGCAGATGCAATCTGTATGATATTGAATAATATTATTCTAATGAAAACGGAATAGAAAATAAGAAATTGAGATAACCTGAAAGTTCATATTGTGCAATACTGGTTAATGATAGAAAAATAAAACATCGCTAATGTAAGATAATCAAAATCTGTTTTCTGTCGTTTTAGAGACGAAATAGGCAAATGTAATTGAATGAAAACATTTCATATGCAAGCATGAACACCAACATTGACTTCTATCATGAAATAGATTGTCAGATTATTTGCCAATAGCAGCATAGATTTTTGATTGCTATGGAATTATTGGATACGATAAGAGGATAACAACATTTTCGAAATCATGATCTATATATATATATATATCCAAAAATATTCTTTAGGCGAGAATGTTTGTTGTAATTACATCTATGTGAAATCTATTTGTAAACATGTTATAATGAAGATGATTAAGTAAGAGTTAATACTATTGGCGTCGATCTAGAATATATGATAGACAAGATTCATTCTACGTAGTTCATTTTTGAAGACATGTCTGTTAATTTTCTAACCTGTTCTTTACACAGCAGCAGTTTTCAATCACATTCAGCTAGCAATAATGTTTTCATATCTCTATTGATTTTATCAAAGTTTTCGATTTATAAATAACTACTGACAATCACAAGCAATCAGGTACAACGGAAATTCAATGTCTGTTTCTAAATGTATGTTCAGGTTTGTTGTCTTTGTGCCTTACACTTGATTAGAAGTTAGCAAATATTTAAATATCGTAAAAAATGTTTGTTAGCACCAAGCTAAATAGGGCACTTTTTTTTATTAATTTGTTATTTTTCTGCACGACATTCAACGTGAGTTTTGAATTCCTTGATTGTTATAAAATGCGCTATTTTCTATCAAATATTACATGTGTCGAAATAGACTAAAACTCTAAAGGGAAAACTTGCCTTTACATTATTGTTGCTGAACTAACGTTCTATTTTAACTTCTGATTTATTAGTATACATATATGTTTTACAACGAAAAGTACGAGACAGAATAATAAATCTCTTAAAAATATGATTTTGATTGCCCGAAGGAAAGCAACCTTTATATATGAAGTCTTATCAATAAATAGATAAATCTCAATACATAACTTATTCTACATGTCATCCGAATCGAATAATGAGTAAGAAAAAATAAATAAATAAATAAATAATAATGAAGACTACTAGTAGTGGTAGTACTTTTGATTATCCTGAAGCTAGAGTAGTGAAGCAATAAGAGATGCAAATAAGTTTGTAATCAAAGTTCTTAATGAATTCTTCTCTAATATCATATTTGTTTTTATCTTTTTCTAAATCTAGATCGCACGATTCTAGACCACGAAAATCAAAATTTTCAAAATTAAATAGTGCATTTCTATAAATACAATCATTAATCTCATTAATCTCATTCATTCAGATTTCTGCCATTTGTTAACTCCATTGACAATCTATTGATAGACATTGATTAGCTTAATTTCTGTTGCGCGTTATCGTTATCTTCCATCCAACTGAGATTTCCTTTTTTTCCTCTGTTCTATATTGCCTTTTATGATCATCACTTCTGTTTTTTTCATTAACACAAAAAAAGGATTTCTTCCGTTCCCTATTGCATACCATCAGTAAATTCACAACAAGACAGACATCCGCATTCATGCTCGTTGTTAAACGGATTAGAAAACATGTCCAGTAAGTAAGATAAAATCAGAGACACATCGTTGTCTGGCCACATCAATCTTAGTTACCTCATTCAGTTTTCTCGTTCAATGTCATAAAAAATACTTATTTTACCTTCCTGTTGTCACTTACAATTAATTTGTTCTATTCTCTTTTGTGTGTGTGTTTCGTAAATGAGAATTCACTGCTCTCAAGTGATGTCGACAATGGTGACGCTTTCTTCGTCACCCGATTTATTTCCGTTTCTTATCGGAAGGCATGAACGCATAGCATACAATCCGACAACAGAAGTGAAAGATTTAGCTGAACAGCTACTTCTTTCTACGGTAAAGCATAGAAGAATTAAAAAAAGTGAAGAAAAAAAATAATGAATAGACTAGCATCAAATCTATTCCAGTAAAAACTTGATAGATTCTTATCACCGAATTAATATTCCAATTCAACGAAAGTAAATCAATAGTTGAATAAGCAAAACTGATGATTAAGATCGATGCACTTGTTTCTTTGCATACATAGATATATATCTTTCATTTTAGTGATGAGTCCAAAAACTGAATTAAGTGATACACATTCAATGATTTTAAAACAGGCAACTAATTCATCTGTGTCTCCAAAATCAATTACAACTGGAGAATTAAATGATACATTTCAAGTACAAAAAAAGAATATTCGAACAGCTGCACTTATTGTTTGTACATTTACATATTTAATAATTGGAGCATGCGTATTCGATGCACTTGAAGATGCACCATCGATAGATCGGTAATCATCCTTTTACTTCTAAATTCTATTTAAATGTTCAAATTCAAAAGCACAATACTCATTGACATTTATTTTGCTCTTGTAGACAACGTCTTCTAGAACGAAAATTTGCTAAATTTAAACGTGATCATAATATGACCAATGAAACATTTCGTCAACTGTCAGATTTAATCATGAATAAAACTATTGTTCGTCATAAATGGCAATTTTATGATAGTTTCTATTTCTCAACAGTTGTTCTTGCCTTAATAGGTTATGGTCATCGAATATTGATAACAACACGAGCTAAAATCTTCTGTATTTTTTATGCCATGTTAGGCATCCCTATGTGGTTGATAACATTTCAATCAGCAGGCGAAAGACTTAATTCCATATTAAGTTCTATACTTTCAAGGATCAAACTGTCATTACATGTGAAACAAACGAAAACGACCGATGGAGAATTACTTATTATGGAATCTTTATTATCGATGTTTATACTTTTAATTGGTGCGTGCGTTTTTTCTAAGTATGAAGATTGGTCTTATTTTGATTCGTTTTATTACGGTTTCATAACATTGACAACTATTGGTTTTGGTGACTATGTTGTTTTAGTAAGTATTGATGAAAACGAAATTTTCATGCAAGTTTTTATTCACGCTCTATGTTGTTTTATTATCTTATTCAATAGCAAAAACGTAATGATAGAAAATTTATTCGTCATGCTGAATATTTTTTCTTCTGCATGATATTCATATTTCTTGGTTTAACTGTTGTGGCATCATTAATGAATTTACTTGTTATACGTATTGTTGCATTTTATTCTCAAGAACGTCTACTTGAAAAACTTCGAGAAGAAGAAGCAGCAAGTCAAGCTGTACTTCTTAAAGGTGACGTTATTTGTTCGACAAACACTAATAAACAACGATCAAATACTTCGCCGATCATGTCTGAAAGAATAATAAGTCAACAACAGCAATCTTTAATGCATGGAAGTCAAACATCTGTGTGTTCTTGTACTTGTATGGAAACATTTACTGATTGGAGAGAGATGAAAAGAAAACGTGCTCGATGGAAACGACAGCAATATGAAGACAAATCGAAAACAATAAAAACATCTGATTCCATAGAATCGCTTCAATGCACTGTTCCTATGAGACGAAATTCCGTGTAGATATATTGTATATTTATTAAAATTTGATCGTTCAATTTTCGATGTTGTAAATAAAATTGTATTGCATTTCATTAAGTTAACGGTAAGGAAACAAATAGGCATCAAAGCCAAAAGCCTGTGTTGCTTACTTCTTGACTAATCGATTCGTAATAATCGACTTTGATACATTGAAATTTGAAAACACCAATATCTCAAATAATTTTTCAGCAGTAACATTAAAATTCATGCTTATCTATCATATGAAGTATTTGTTTTTAAACTATTTTTTTATTATATTCTTTAATAGAAATCATTTTCTACAATTTCCAATAATAGCTTCTTTGTCATTCAAGAAAAAATCTTTTGGTACAGTCACTGGTACAATTTTGTACTATTTCATCGCCGTTATCAAGGTCTCAAATAATGAGTTCCACTATAATGTGTGAATAAACGTTAACTAATGTCGTCTTTGCTCGCTCGCATCTATATGTATCGTTATGGAATTTTATTAGCGATGGATCCTGTAAAACGGATTTTGTCTCATATTTGATGACTGTTGACATACTCTACTTTCAAGCCGAATGTTATGGCTTTCATCAGAATAGTTGAGTTGTGAATTTTTGTTTGAAAATTTTCATGATCGTGGTCATTCATTAATGACAATCACTTATTCGTCAACAGATCATTCGATTAGTACTATCCTACAATGCACCTATTCTGCTAGCATGTTGTCTACTTTATTCTTAGAATCGATTGAATTCCGACTTACTTATCTCGGAATAGATGCAATCTGAATTTTTAAACCCATCAGATGTAAGTTCTAATCCCAAGTCTTGTTATCGTGAAATTGTTCAGGATAAGATTCAGTTTCGATGAGGAACAACACGATATTCTGGTAAAAACTAGAATGTATCGCTATTAATCACCGGTTGACCGAATATTCTTCAAGGAACTATATAGCTCTTTCAATCGTACATCATTCATAGAGTCCCGAAGCAAAAAACGATTTAAATTTTGATTATGTCTATTTGTAGATATCTTGATGCGATGAAGACCTAGAAATGCAGCCAAACAATCTTGATAATCCATTGCCTGAAACAGGTTCGTATCAGTTGAATGACTCGTCCAAATGAAATGGTGTATTACTCGAAAGTCCATGGTAATAAAATATTCCCATACATGTTATCTTAGTGAGAACAAAAGATAGAATGATGGCTAAAGAGCCCATTCTTTGTCTTGAAACATCCCTAGGCTGTATCATTATAGTAGAACAGAACATTCTTATTCTTCTCAATAGATGGTACTCGAAGTTGTCATCTGACTATTTGAAGAAAACTAGAAAATTCAAGATAATAAACCAACTTCAAAAAATAATATAAAAATTTTCATAACTCATGCGGCTAGTTTCTTGTTACTCAACTTAACCGGTTGCCTTACAAACAATTCGATTATAGATGGAAACGGTCAACACCAGAGACGGGTAGGTCAAGTCAAAAATGACTTTAGACTATTTTTTTAAACTCTTGACTTGATGTGGCTTGAAAAATTTAATAAAAATGAATGCTTTGACTTGAGTCTAAAAAACTTCTGAGTTGATCAGATCTGGTCTCTATACTATGACATCAGCAGTCTATTCTTAGTTTCTGTTCGTTCGAGCATAGTTCTTATTAAAGTTGATATCTAAAAATCATTTAAATTTTAAGCGAATGCCAACGGCCAATACTACGTGAAACTAACGTTTATTGAACATTTAATAAAATTCAGAAACTAAAACATAACAAACTTCAACAGTAAAAACCAAACGAACTAAAACTGAATAGGTAAATTGCTTGTTGAACCTAACTACGCTAAAGATCTCAGTATGGGAGATCGAAACTACTCGTGATCTAGATGATATCATACACAAACCTCGAGATGAGCGATTACCGAATGTAGACAGAAAAATCCGGTAAGTTCATTATTATTTATTAGAATATAAAGTTCTCAGTGGATGTGATAATATGATTAGTTCTATAAAGACAATGTGTCAAAGTTTCTTTGATTGTAAAAAAATTCGCTTACCAATGCTCAAAGATGCATCGATTAAATTCTTCAAGTAGCTTAAAATACATCAATAACTGTGATTGGGAGTCAACTGGATAAATCAACATGATGCTTCAGAAACTTACATCGATCATCTGAGTAAAACCTAGTGTGGTCTCATCATTTTTCTACATTTTCTGTCGAGTATTGTTGACCATTTGATTTATATGTAGTTGACTGCAGTTGATCAAATCGATCGACTGAAGTTGCTACGTTATGTACTTGATTTTACACGTGTACAATAACTTTTGATTCAGAAGAATATTCAATTCTAAACCTTGATCATAAAACTAGTCGTATTAAAGTCTTTCTATAGACAATCTTTACTCATTGGTGAGATTTGAGTTAAAATTTTGAAAAATCTAATTAAAAAAAAGTGATAACTAGCGATCATGTATCGGAGTCACGCATACAATGCAGTTTCCTTTCTTGATGATCAACAAACAGTCAAAATTAATCTCCCTCAGCAATTTCTACATATTACATAAGATCATTGGTTTTTTTTTGTGCATTACTTTTGACATAATAAGAAATTATGTTCTTAGCCGGTGCTTTCATCTCATCAATCTGTTTCCTTTATGAAAGAAAAATGTTATTCGAAGATTTTTTTTCGCATCTTACTCACTGATGAATTACTTCTACCATATAAGCTTAGTTCCGATTAATGTTATTTCAAAAAATGCATCAACTAGGCTTTGTGTCTCTTGATTATACTCATGAGATCGTAATCAGTAATACAGGATGTGACAAAGAAATAAGCAATTCATTCGATCGTAAGATGTCATATTAATCAATGAAAAACTAAAGTAGAACAATACGTATTCGGTTTTCTTGCATTTTAATTGAAAGATTCTGAAAGATATTCCATAGTTCGAAGTGAATAATAATCTAGATCAGCAGTCAATAAAAATAAGGTGGATATATCGAGTTAAGTTTCTTTTTCCACATAATATCCATTTTGTCATCATGAAGAGAAATATTATCTTTAATCAATATTGATAAGAATGGCTTTAACCAGTACACGAATGTTCAATAAACAATCAATTAGAAAAATAAATATCAAATTCCTTGACTTGTAGAAAGTTCTATTGTGACATTGCACATTTCACTTTTGTAAACAGGAAGTTCGATGTAATACATCTTCTACATTTGATATAATAATGGACTTAAGTCAATTCAAGGATGTTGATCTAGTTCATGGTTGATGGATCGTAATAAAGAGATAAGATCACAGGAAACGGAAAATAATAAACATTCATAATTTAAACCTTTCCCCTACTAATGAATTTTATTATGTGTATTTTACTTCAAATAGAAGCATATTATGTTTGTCTCAGTGAAACTTTAAAACTAATCCGATAAACATCATGGTTTACTATGTAGATAAAACTTCAAATGAGTATTAGATAATTTCAAATCTTGAAGAAAGTTGAAGAATTTTCGGACTACATGTGGCTTAGATATTTTTCTCCGCACAGTGTAACATTGTTAATCATAGACGGAGAGATTCATTGTCGTAGATAAATATCAAAGTAATTGGAATCATTACATTCATATCATGAAACACGATCAATATTTTCCTATGATAATTGGATAGAAAACATTTTGACTGCAATATTTTAATGATTGAGTCAATTTTCTGTGTTTTCCTTTCGATTGGACTCAATATTTGCATATAACTAGCTGATTGATAGATAGAAATAAGTATCGGAAATCAAACAAGATTTCATTCCAGTCCGTCATTCACAGATATTCAAAAAATATATATATATTCATACAGTCGAGAACATAGAACTTTTCAGATGAACTAAATAGTCTCTTCTATTGTCATGCAAATGAACTTCGAAATTCAAGAATCAAATGTTTGCCGTTTGTCATTCGAATACTTTCAAAAGGATAGATTGTAATCAGATCGATCTTTATCTTTCTCTCACACAATGACATTTGTAGATTGAACATTTTTTGCAATAATTATCAGATAGATTGACTTAGAAAATTGATTATCGATTATAAGTTTTTATTACAAAGACTATTGTCAAATCGTCTCGTTATGATTCTACGTGCAACATCTAATGTAAATATGCGCTGATTAGTATACTTTAACGCTGAGAAACGTTTTCTCACTATTTTTTACAGAATTGATAATTGGCAACAGTCAATTATAATTGTTACTACTCTCAATCATTTAAATTGTACTGTTTGAGACGATGGGAATCAGGGACATTGTCATTGACTTGTTCATCGATAAAATACATATGTGTCTCTTTCATTTGAACGAAAAGAAAACATAATCGATCTTAGTCATTTAGAACGAGGATTCATTTATAAGGTCCTCGATTAGTAACAATTAAAAATTAGAATTCGTCTTGCTCAATCTCTAAATATACATACTTTTTCTTTCAATTTAAGATTCTATTGAAAACAAAGGAAAATTTAACCGTTTATTAGAAGTCATTGATCATTACATAATGACTCATCCAAGTTAGTTATTTAGTTAGATTTCGAGTATCATTACTAATCTATATTCATCTAACCAAATTAGAAGTTAGTGTGAATAAAAAAAACGAAATAAAGACAGTAGGATTTGTTTCATGCTTGAGTACGATTGAATGAACTATAGAATGTTATAATGTTCTTATAACTATGTTTGCAGCTGCCGAAAGAAATTATAATTATCAATTCAATACCATGATTCTATTCACCGAAAGAAAAAGCACAATGATTGGTTTACTTCAATCGGTACATGTTCGGACAGTAGGTACTTGTAATAGAGAGTATCGAACTTTTCTGTTGGTTATTGTTACATCGACGCACAAGAGATAATAATGAAATCAATAACTGAACTACTAATGATCTAACCATCTGTTGCAATCAAATCAAAAGAATATGATATGAAATGATGAAAAATTTTGATAAGAACACTAAATTCAAATAATTATATTTTCTTAATTCTTGCATATCAAGGATCTGAGCATATTCATATATATATATATGGCATTCAGTGTAAGAAGGCAAGGACATTTAGACAGGGAAATAAAAATATGACATGTAACCTTGGATGTCAGTCAATGCTATCAGTAAGGGTTAACTACAACTAAACAGATTAGATTTCTATTTTAATACATCCACTTTAGATATGTGCAATGATTATTTCAACAATGAGAATATAGATATTATTTATAATTGAGAAAATATTCTTGTTTGAACATAATTCTAGAGTATTAATAATTTCTATTGAAAATACATAATTTCTTTCTTTTAATGATAGTTTGTTTATTTTATCAATTATTATATCATCTAAATATATATTCATGGAAAAGTCTTTAGAATGTTATCTAAATGAATTATTATCTTAATTAACTATTGTTGACAAATGACAACAATAAATTCATTTGAATATTAAATGTAATGTGGTGCTTGTAGATATCCATCGTAGTACATCGTATTTTGACAAACACAAATAGCAAGAAAAATACCAATTAACTAAATATAGATGTACATGAAAAATAAATATATCGCTCTATATTACTTCTTACTGATAGTGCACATAGGCCAAGTTCAATCAGAAGAAAAAATTTCGTCCAGAAAAATGTTGTTTTTGTTAATAAAGAGAAACATCCAGGTGTACCAATTAAACCAACTTGATGAACAGTACACGATAATGTAGATATCGTCGAACAGCATGATAATGGTACATGAGAATCACTGTAATCATATGCTGAATCAACACCACAACAATGATACTAAAAATAAGCATGAGATTAATCTTGTATGTTCTGGATAACAGTTTTCTGATTGACTCTTTCCTTTCTTAGCGTTCTCATGATGATGCATGCTCAAGGTCTTGGCGAGAGAAAGAAAGACGAAGAACTATCTAACATTGATTCTCTTTGTTGATTATGTTATGAAAAGAGCAAGAAAGATAAATGAAACTTTGTTCCAATACACTATTCTCGATAAGTATATCAGAGGTTATCGATCGTTATTGGCATTTAGTTCTATAACTCGAGAAAAAAAGTTAGATATAGATATATTGTAATCTTTACATAGTGAACTTTGTAATTAAAAAATATATGTATGAACTATTGACATCACTCGTTTCATTCATATTACTTTGTTTTGAATAGAGTCAATTGCTTTTTCATATTGACTTGGATACATATGATTGTATTTTTTCATTTGTGATACAAGACGTTCTTTAACAAGATTTTGTCCTTGTTCATGATACATTGCAATAAATATAAACAGAGCTAATTCAGCAAGAAGAACACATGTTACCAAAATAATATACTAGAGAATATTGATTTTTATATTTATCATATTTAAATAGAACATACATGTAACTTACAAGTATAAGACACGTGCGAGATTCTCGTTGTGCACCACAATATCCAAATAGTCCAATAAGAAAGATAATAATACCACAAAGAATAAGAAGACAAGCTATGATTTCAAACGATGATAATGGTAATGTATTCAAATTGAATAGATGAATAATATTTTGAACTTCAGGACGTAGTAGAAAATAAATACCAAGACCAACTAATCCAAGGCCACTAAACTAAACAGACGAAATCGATAAATTTTCTAGACCTTGATTTTCGATATTTAATATCGATGGGACAATAAAAATGAACATAAAAGCGCTATGAAATGTTGGAGAATGTTGACATCGAAAGGATTGTCCTTGCCGCAACATGCTTTTACTTTGTTCTTAATCTAAGCGACACGATTAGAAAACTAATCAGCTTTATAAAAAAAAATGAAAGAATAAAAAAAAGATTGCATGTTCTGCGAATAAAATTTTCTTTTTGACATATCTTGTCGATCGACTTGAATGTCAAACACATAAACGTATGGTTAGATTTCATGTTTAATATAATCGTAGAAGAATAACTTCTGATTATTGATAATAACACAAAATATTGACTACTATTTTTATGGAACTGTTAGACGTTAGATCCGTTCTTCTATTGATTTAGTGTTACTATTAATCTAGTATTCGATTCTTTTTCTTTTTATGTAACTTACCCAAAAAAAAAGATTTAAAGCCAACAAGATATATTTAGCGCAAGGATAACAAGTAGCTAGACCCATCGTTGTATAATGATTATATTATTGTTATCGTTGCCATTCATAAAAATGAATACGTTGAAATTCACTTGACACAAGTGTCAAACGATAACGAATAGCGAATACAGAACACTCTTGATATAGTTTAATTTTACTGATGATAGTTTCGTTCGTTCGATTATATGCCTTTCGCCGTCAAATTCCACCATAGAATCGTATTTGTGGTTATTGATAGTGAATGAATGTTTTCAAGAGAAAGACACAGAGAGAGAGAGAGAGAGAGAGAAAGAGAAAAGTAATATGAGTAGTAGTGCCGATGGTAGAAGAACAAAAAACCGCAAGAAAAAAGAAAGAAAGAAGAAGAGAAAAAAAAGAACGAATCAATATTGCTTGTTACTTTTGTTGACGAACACAATAGCACATTACAACTTATCATTTTTACTGATGAGATAATAGGATATTTATTAATAAAAGATATCAATATATAATAATAATGAATGTATTCTTTTTGTTTCAAACTTGAGAAGATTCAATGGCATTGATAACAAAGTTCATATGTCATATACGTAGTTGTATGATGAATATTGAACATGAATTAGTTCATATTGATATAAAATATAGAAAATTTTTTATTTAACCAATGCTAGTTGATTATGAAAGCTTTTTATCGATTTTTAAATCTTTGTATTAAGAGAAAAAAATCTGAATTTTAAAACATCAATCTCATATTGCAATATGAATAATGAAATAAAAGAAGCCGACATATGCAATACATGTTCAAACTCTCGAATATCATTTATCGGTTAGATTTATTACACCGATCTACTTGAATATTTAATCTATGCATTAGTTTCAAATGATAAAATGAAACAAGAACAAAATAATTGTTCTTCTCATGTCATGTGTATTTGAATAGAATCGATTTTCTTTTCAACTTTGTTACATTATAATGTTGATAATGAGAATATGACATCTAATATAAAGCCTTGCATTTTAAATTAATAAACTCATTCAAATGTTTCTATCATATACTTTTTAGGTCTGTATGTTGTATATTGAATAACCTTGGATGTCTATCGAATACAATAGGCTACAATCGAGATGCCTAAGAAATACAAAAAAAAACGCGAAAAGTATGCATTTTTGGTAATCGAATTCTGTCAAGTATTCATCTAGTGATTAATTTTAACATTTGTGATCAAGTATTGAGTGTTTGTTTTTTTTTTTTATGTATTAAATATGTGTTCCAATGTACACACTATCAAGGACTGTAGAACTATTCAAATTATTTGATAATTTCTTTATGTTATCTATGGTGTATTATGTGTATGTGTTGACATTAAATAAACTAGAAAGAAAGAAAGAAAAAGCATTTGATTTTTATCTCTTAAAAAGATTTTTACATAATGTTTGTGACTTGAAAACTTATATTATTGTCAACATATTTCCAATTCATCGATCGTGAAACAATAACATTCATAGAACAAAACGAATTAAACATATGGTTTGTTTGAATGGATGCTGCTGTCCGATAGAATAGTTTTGTTTCGCAAAAAGAAAATAATACGTATTTGTTCGAAAGTGTGATAAATAAACAAACACCGTTTTATATTACGTAAAATTAGAAACATGCATCACTTAAATAAAGGGAACGAAAGAAAATGTATGATGTGTTGAATATAAGTTTTATTCTTTCTTATGTATTTAAATTGATAGAGTACTATTCGAGATTATCAGAGACATCTAATTACATGTAATTCGCATTAAATGACATACATAATAAGTTCTTTATCTTGATTTTTCTAAAATCTTTTAATCGTCTCAACTCTCTAATAAGTCAAGAGGCTATGTGTATTATTAAAATTATGCGCCGTAGAAAACAACTTAATTTGATCTAGTCATTTAATGAAGTTAATTTGATTTTCAATTGAATCATATTACATCCAGAGATGTTTTCTACGATGTTAGTATATGACCCTAGATAAAATATTTCTTAGCAAAAGTACGAATAAGACACATGGAAAAGAATGATCTTATATTCATCAATAAATGAACAACATCTAGTTGGCCCTTCAAATCAATTTGATTATAATTATTAGTATAGCTCTATGCTATCTAATGAGTTGATGTTGTTTGTAATTATTGGCAAAATAGTAAACCATTGACGTCATTAAATTTCTTAAATAAATACTAATGAATATGATTTTATCATTACCCAATAATTATAATATTTGGAACTATAAGTATGTGTAGAAAATAAAAAACAAATGCTATACCTAAAATTCCTTATTCTGATTGTTCGATTTTCTTTTCCTTTACCTACCAATGCTTATCATTATTTTGACACGATAAATCATGCAAAATGGGCGATGATAAAAAAAAAAGAGATGCATATGTTCTCGAGTATTGTATTCATTTTATTATTTGTGTCTTCAAATTTGATGATGGAGGAAATGTTCATATGAATAAAGCTCATTGAAAGATTTTCTTTTTCTATAGAAACATATAATTCTTCGAGCCAGAAAAACGAGAGTAACAGCAAGAAGACGAAAGAAAACAATGGATATTAATCCAAATTACGCAGTTCATAATAAATATATATATATATACATATGCTTGTAAAAATATTTTAGTGTTTGTATCTGTCCAATAAGTATTGAGTAGATGCTTATTTATGATGATAAGTAGGTCATGGGTAATTATTTTTAAAATTTATCTGTTTAGTAAAAACTTGGTCAAATGTTTAAAAGTGAGAGAAAAATATGAGCCTTTTGAATCAATTCACACTACATGTCGTTTGAATAAATCTAAAGATTTCTCTCTTTTTTTAAGATTCTACCAGATAAAGACATAGAGCGGAGCATCTCGAGATTCTAGCTAATAACATGTTTCCTACTGGCTATGCTACTACTATGAGCTGAAGACATTACATGTATATATATATATATTTATGGAGTATATTTCTATTAATTATTTTCTATGAGATTTCAATAATTAGAAAGCATTATAGGATTTTACTCTATTTCTATTTTAGCAATTGAACTACGTTGATTGAAACTCATCAGACTCGGTCAATCATACATTATTCGTAATGTTTTCCTCGTTGAAAATCAGTTTTCTTGCCTTCATTTTATTTTTCATCATGCTCGTTCAAGCAAAACCTTTACTTGAATTAGAAAATACTTCGAATGGCAATAGATTACCGAAAAATTATGAACAACTCTATGATCTTTACAAAATCATGCGTGTAGATCCACGTCTTGCTTCAGTATCAAATAATGATCTCGTCTTATTTATCTATCGAAATTTTATTTACAATATCAATGATAGTACCAAACCTATGAAGTCGAAATATCGAAATCAAGTACATAAGCAGCAACACACCAACGGATCAGAATAACTTTATAAATATTAATACATATTTATTGATTTCATTTGACAATAAAAATAAATAAATAAACCTGTGTTTTTTCTCCGATGAAATATTTTTATCGAAACATAACAAGAAGATTCACAGGTTAACATAGTATCAAAATCTTTCTTATTACAAAAAAGAAAGAGTAGTACATAAGTCTGTAAAGAATATATATCATTATCGATATCACAATTTAGATTATTCAGAATTATATGTAACCTAGAAATGAACATTTTGAGAGACTATACTACGAAATTGAACAATAATTATTCAAATGTCATTTGTAGATGTCGCATTAAAATTAAGTCAGAAAAAATGAACTCTTATTTTTACTGATTGTTTCTTCTACTCCGTATAATCTTGTTTTTATAACTAGATAAAACGCCAAATACAATCGATCTCATATCTTTGTTCTAGTACATCCTCGATGAAAACATTGAACGGATCATAAAAGACACGGAAGAAAAGCATTAATAATTAAAATGTCCGTGTAAGAACAAGCTCCCATGGGATATTACTTTCAAAAACAAAATAAGATGCATCAAGTTGATTTGTACTTTTTATTAACAGTATCCTAATAAGATTCAGTGCTAGTGGTGACTTTTGAATGTTCGGATAGTATAATTTTCAAATTAAAACCATGCCTGCTCCTAAAGATATCCGGACCATTGATATTTAAATTTCACGCTGGCAGTCAACGAGTAAATGAGATTATTAAAGTCAATTTTATTTGGAAAATTTTTAATAAAGACCAATTTAGAGAATCAACAAGTGGAGTTTATGGACAATTTAATTCGTTCTATGAAAATCAATTTTGATTAACAACGACATTCGATTAGTTGTTGTGGAAGTTTCATTTTAACTTATTCTTTTGTCTAACGATGACTTAATAGTGATGAAAAGTTTTTTTCCTATTTCATATACGATGATATTTACTCATGTTGGACACATACTGATCTCAATGTTTGACACGTGCTTAGATAAGATTGCCTATGAATACAGTGTAATCTCATGCATCTGGATGGATTTGACCTCGAACAGATTTTTGAATTCACATGTATGTTTGAGGATAATAGTTATGCTAAGTTTCAATTGAAATTTTTACGACTTAGTTCTTTGTCAATAATAGGAGTACTTCTCCTATAGTCAACCTTCTAACGGATCAAAGAGATGTCCTCATTTGCTCCCTGAATCACTAGATGCTTCATACTTCTTTTTCACCACCCTCATAGAAATTCATGTAAAGTACAAAAATAGACCAAGCACGACTGGGATTCAACAGTACTCAGAATCGAGACTTAAAATGTCTTTATGAATGGTACTCCAGCTGGTCAACTTTGACTATACTTAAATATATACATTGAAATGTCGGCGATCAGATTTTTTTGTCATTCACAATTGGAAAAAAAGTTCTCCATCGGATATGTTCTTCAGTTGCTCGAAGACGATGAAAATTATTGACATTTATCAATAAAACAAGACTACAGTCGTTATAGAACTTTCGTAAGATTTCTATGAAAGAAGAAATATTACTTCTTGGACGAAATTATCATTAATTATAGTTTATCAGAAACTTCTCATATTACGAATTTTCTATTCGTATGTATCAAAATGTAAAACACTTATATGAGTTTTTCATTTCAGCTGTGTGCCAATTAAGTAGATAAATTTTGTACCAATCTCAATATGAACAAAAGCATGGAGATTTACTGTTAATTAGTGTTTTTCATTTTACCATCGCATCTATTTATTCTCGTCGTATTCTAATTTGATTTTTCTACCTCTGTTTACGTCTCAACGGTGTACTTCGAGTAACCTAGTACAATAGCAACATGACAATGGTTTCTAATTTATAACTAGTGGTATGACTGCTGTGTAGTGACACAAGCTAATCAAAACTTATATTGTGTTCTTTTATATCAACTACGGAAAATGGACTCATTGATATCATAAGAAAAACGCAGTTTCTAGTTCTTTTCTTACTGTTGACAGACAGAATGAATTAGTTAATAAGACATTGTGAAAAACAAGCCGATACTAGATTAGATGAAAATGTAAGTGCGATTTTTTAATTCTAAATATCTCGACCGATAGGTAGACGACGTACAAAAAAAGAATCTAATCCAAGGCAAACATACAAACGAACGTTAACATAGATAAACAAAATAGTCATTACAATATCTAATTTTAACATGTTAAGTCATGACATGTGTCATTCACTGGGAAATTATATTTGATTATTTTCTTTTACGAGTTACATTGTAGAGCTCTCATTGCCTATTTGTAATTGAATTAGAGCAACCGAAATCAGTTCTAAAATGAAAGCACCATATATATATATATATATATACGCATAATCAAATGATAAAACTTATGTTCCATTCTATAGTTTTGACAGCTCGCATCTAATGTATTTCAAGTCGACAATCATCAATGTATTTTGCACTCTTCTAAATATTCAGAGGTACTTATGTAAGAAAAAGAATACTGAGCACACACAGAATATAATACTACACTGCTTCTATCAT
Organism: Rotaria macrura; assembly: GCA_900239685.1. Lineage (NCBI taxonomy): Eukaryota > Metazoa > Rotifera > Eurotatoria > Philodinida > Philodinidae > Rotaria > Rotaria macrura. Next base: position 44,717 of record OENT01000978.1, read on the forward strand.
TGTAAGTGAAAAGCATATGATTATTCTGGAACCATTTGAAACGATCTATTCATTACAAGTATGTATTCTTTGCCGATGATCAATACGCAACGATGTAATAGGAAATCGAAGGATAGGATGTCAAGGAAATCATTAGCATCTTAATGAAAACTTAATACTTTGAATTTGTGATATATGGTTTAATGATAATGATCAGTTTCCTTTAGTTTTTAACCCTCAAAATCAATGGTTAATTATTAATGAAACTAGATACATAGGAAATAGTTCTATTGGTACCTGTCATCTTTCGTAACTTTACTTTTCTCAACTGAATTCTAGCTTTTTTTATTTGCATTTGTCTGATGAATATAAGCATGTGTTAGTTCTTGGACCGTTGTTTGAAACATTGGATGTTTAATATTGAGAGCTTGAATGTCAAGTCAATAATTTACAACGAAACTACTAAAGTCTAAGTACCAAGTCGAATAATATAAAATTTTATGATCAATCAGAATTAATCGAAATTTAGAAATTCTGCAAGAGATCTAATCTTTAGCATCGAATCAATTGATTTCAATCAAGTGTTGGAAAATAGAAAATATGAATGTATATAACTATGAACAAAAAGAACTTTAAAAATCTCCTATGAACGACTTCAAATAATATTAAAATTCATGTGTATGTCAAATCTTCTGTCTTTATTTTCTAACAGCAATTTTCGTTCGAACTGAAATATTGAAAAATTTAGATAAAAAAAAATAAAATATTTCAATATTCATCGTATAAATTGTCTAACAAAATCTAAGAATTTGTTATCAATTCAATCCTTTCGATTCTAAGCATTATCAAAAATGAACTGATTCTAAACAGTGTTATGATTCAATGTAAATTTCTTCACAAGAAAAAAGTCCTATAGTTTTAATCTGAAAAACAGTCAAACGATTCATATTGATCTACTAGAACAAGTAAACGATGTACTATTTTAAACTAACGATTTTTCGTAACTTCTTGAATATTAACACAGCCACAGCTATATCAATTCAAGCATGGAATTTCTGAAATGATACTCTAAGCGTATCGTTGAATATGTGATCGCTTATTCTGAAGAGACAGCGTAAAAGAAAGAAAACCTATTTCTGAAGAAATCTCACATGTTGCTCTCTGCCAGCAGAAATCGAGGATTCATCAGTGTTGCAAGACTAAATCGTAATTCCTTTTAAAATTAAAAATAGAACATACGAATTAAAACAACGAACATTTACTGTTGGCGAAAGTAAACATTTATTGTATGTCATCATAGCTATCACTTACTTATCGAGTACAATCATTGAAATGCAATCGAAGAAGATTATTGAAACATACCATGGATTTGTCAATTTTCGAGACTATTGCAAGATTCACACATGTCTTCGGTATGATGCAACATTTTCTTATGAACAGTGAAATACTTTTGTGAATAAAATTCAATCAAGATCACTCAAAAACACGAGAACAAAGAAGCATTGATTCAAAAAAGCGTATCGTACTTTGTCCATGATTTACCATTGATAGTACATGTTCAGATTATCTCCAAGGCAGTTTTCAGAAGAATGTTAGATAAAATTTCTGATTTACAAAAACATCAGATAGAGATTCATCTTTTGAATAGTGCTCAATGGTGAACTTTTAGATATTTTACTGCACTATGAAGTTCATACATTAGTTTTTCATTACTGAGCCAATTGAAATTTTTGTATTTCTCATGATTATTTTTATTGTTCATGTTCTTCATATTGGTACTTCATCCTCTGATTTCAAAGGCATTGCAGTTCTTCATTTTTCTCTTTTCTTGATTGAATACTTAGATAGAATTTCGATATGTGTTTTTATAGTAAATTCGTATATCAATGTCGTATGTATTGTTGAATTATGGGCTCGCATATATCGGACGTTTGATTTCTTATAGTTTTGTCAATTTTCATGAATTGCAATGAAGAAATACTTGATAATAGTATAGGTAACCTAAAGATATGCAAACTATAGACGATGTCATATACGTAACGTGATACCAATTCTAAAGAATTTCTTCCAACTAGTGAAATTCGACATAAACAACTGCGAACACATCCTATGAATCAGAGATGTCCATCGCGGCTGGTACTGTGCCGCTGTCGCGCCGCAATGAGTTCAGAAAAATCTGATTTTATCCGCTGCCGCTCCGTGATGCTCCGAAAAATAAACATTGCCGCGCCGCGCCGCGATGGCAAAAAAGCAAAAGTTGCCGCTGCCGCGCTGGTACCGCGACGTTATAAATAGTACGATCTACAGCAAGTTCCCTGTTCTCTAATAAAAAATCGATTATATAGCATACAATTCGTACGAATTATTAGGTCAAATATCAGTATATAATGAAATGGACAACAATCATGCATTTATTAGACCTTCAATTGAGTAACGAACATACTGTGAGTAAGCGAGAACACCTGTAAACTTGAAATATTAAATTAAGTAGAAAGCACTGTATGAATAAAATAGAGTATTCTTATTTCGTTTGAATAGCTGATATTTTAGCATTGACAAAGCGAGAGACTATAGCAACTTACAGAAAGCAACTGGCCCTATGGAAACATTATTTGATATGCGCACGAAGTACTTGAGAATCTTGACTAAGAAACTCATGCGCTATAAATAAATCTTGAGGTCTGGCTAGCTGGACGGTATGGAAAAAAGGTTCGCCTGATGTGACTATAGAGTAGTAAATGAATGAAACAATATAGATTACAATATTTAAAATAAAATATCTACCATTTAAAATTCTTACATATAATGATGATTGAAACATTTTCGTTTGTATAGTTATGTATGTCCATGATAAATGAGGTAGAATATAAATTCTTGAAAATCTAGTAGCATGGTCCTACATCAATTCATCATATAATTACGTGATGCCAATGTTCATATATCAGTTATATGATTAAAGAGCAACGAAAATGAACTAATTGAGAAAGGAAAAATTGGTTTGCTTTGAATCAAACTGAAACAATCTACTTACGTATTGTAGGTTCTATAGAAAAAAAATGAAATTTCAACCGCTGCCACGCTGCGCCGCAAAGATAAGAAAAGAAAATTTGCCGCGACGCCTAAGAAGCGAAAGTTTCCGCTGCCGCGCCGCTATGGACATCTCTGCTATGAATTTAGTAAGTTCGCTTTGAATACTCACACACACCAACACACCTCTGTTTACATGCTTTGACAAGAACACATGACATCTATTGTATTACTTGTGGAGTCATTTACAACATTGAAACGATCTGAAGGATGTGAAAGAGTGCCGCTCACAAAAATTCAATCTCCTTGAGTAAAATTGAATTCACTAGTTGCTTTATTTTATGTAGGAAAGAATGGGTAAACAAATACTACGATGGTGCCTATTACTGACTGCCGGCAGGGTTTCTTTTTCAATGTTGGAAAGAATAGCAAAAATTCAATAGGAAGAAACTGATGCTTGATAAACTCACTTTCTGCGAATCACAACACTATTTTCAGTTGCAAAGAAAGTCTATTATTAATTAATATTGTACAGAATTATTGGCAACATTATACAGTCACTTTTATGTAGTGTACGCTGTCCGTATGTAAAAATACACAGTAGTTGGAAAAAAAACTTGTCCACGTAATTTTCACTACTACTCCACCAGTCAAATTTCTTTTTTCTTAGTTTTAGTATGGCTCGATAGTCCACAAAGAATGCTGCACAGTGATATTTTTCCATTTCTCCTCACAGGAAAAATACAGAACAGAATTCTATGAAGTCGAAGTAAAGTAAAACAATTAAACCTTTTCAAGGCTTTGTTTTTGATTTTCTTCCGATTATCTGAACTCAGACATGCTGAAATTATGTCCAATGAGCGTTGTTCACGATAAGGGCTAATTTTAAGCACCTTTCTTTATTTTCCTATTAACTAAATGGATGATCGATTTTTGCCTGAATTGTGAATTTTTCGAAAATCTTTGAGTCATTTTTATCCGCGCTTCCAGACGCTTTGCTTTCTTTCCTTATTTCAGCATTTTATGTCAAGCATAATATTAATCTCTGATTGTTTTTTCAACGGATAGTAGAGATCTGTGCTATAGATGTGATCCATGAGTATCCTTGTTTTTTTAACTTCGAATTTTTAGAATTCTATTCTGTATGTCTCCTGTGACGAGAAATGGAAAAAATATCACCATGTAGGGTTCTTTCTGGGCTATCAAATTGTACTAAAACTAACAAAAAAAGAATGTCGACTGACGGAGTACTATTGAAAATTACGTGGTCAAGTGTTTTTTCAAAACTATTGTATACGAGTACGTAACTGCTGCAAATCTATAGTAGAAATTTCAGATATATGCGGACTACTGCCAATCATTATCTACAGATAATTTTTGTTTTACTTCTGAGACTCTAATTGAAATTTTTCAAGAATAGGGAGAACTAGTTGGGTAACACAATGAGTGAATCATGTTTCTTATATTTCTTTAAAAAGTTTTGATCACTATACAAGATTAAATACTATTATAGATCGAAATGGCTGATGCATCGGCGAAAGAAGCAACTCATGATGCTGAAAACTTAACTAAGCACATCGAGCAATTAAATAATGAACTGGCGGGTCTTATACGCAAGAATGAAGAAAGAGGTACCGTTTTAACGGCAGCTGAAAAAAAACGAATTGATAAACTACAAAGTGAGATTAATAAATTGAAACTCAAACGCCGAACCCTATTGAATATTAGTAAGAATCAACTAGCAAATATATTAGAGTCGACTTTTATTTTTACTGGATGTTCATAGTACATGAAGGTTTTATTTAGCTGTTGAATAGGAAAACATATAATAGAAATGCGTGACATAGAAGAATTAATCCGATCTTTTAGAAAGTCATGCAATAAATTCACTGGTCATGTGAAAATATTTCATTGAATAATATATTGTAACTTTAATGCAAGACAATAAAATATTTGTATGAAGAGATCTTCCTGAACGAGTTAACCTTTTACGTAAATTTATTATATCACAAAAAGAAACAAGCTTTATGTCGATTTGGTTAATATAAATGAATATAAGTTTCCCAAGAAAAATGATTTGGATTCTTTCTCCATGTCAATTTTACTGAAGAACAACATCTAAAGATTAAGTTTTCAAGGAAATTCAATAGATGTATGCAATCATGATAAAAACAGAAATATTAACTTTTCAAGTATCGTTGAAACTATGATACATACATTGAAAAATAGAATTTCATTCAAGATGACCATAATTATTGAACAGAGTATTGGTATGTCTAAGCATTCAATTCTATCTGCGTATATCTAACAACTCGTAGATTATATCCGGCTTTTGTTTATTTGAATCAGGTTCTATCATTACACAGGAAAGACTTGCTCGAGTTCATTATTTTTATTAGGCATAACAAAATGTTAAATTTATTGAATGACTGAGTCTGCAGAAAGATCTGAATGATTAGAATTGATAGACTTTGTTTCTAGAGTGATTCTTTAGTTGTGAAGCCAATTTTAATTGATAAAAGAAGATTTTTGAAATTACTCTATTGCCTTAGGTGTACTTTATAAGCCTTCATTGACAGTTTCTTCTATTCAATTATTACACGGATTGATATACAGTGTGAATACTTTATGTCTAATTGCTATCGCTCGTAATATAATTGATTTGAACCAAGATCGATTTTTACTAATCTAGACCTTCGCATGACCATATGGTTGGGGATGCGTATTCTTTCTCTGCGTGTAGAGAAATCAAGGAAGTATTTCCGTGTACACTCAAATCAATTTTATTACTTAACTATTGTCTGAAATGATGTATAGAATGACTGCCTATGTAATAGACCGTTCCTGTCGATGAATCAAGTTGATTTATTTCCCTATATTTCATTCATTAGTTACATTCGAGTTGGTGCAATGTAGAAAATTTATCGGAGAAATTCTAAAAGGGAAAATTTGAGTTATCCGATGATTTAACGCTAGGCGAAAATTTCGCCAACATACTACTCGGAACTTCGCTACCATGAGAGGAAGTTAAATGTGAATGAAAATTTTCCATTGTCTAAATCATGAGTGTAAGCTTTAATATATGCATATACCTTCTAACAATATTAGTTTCTAATCCTCCCATGTCTTTTTAATTAGTTTTCATTAATGACAACTGGAGAAAGTGCATTCGACTTTCGCTATTTGCGAATGTCCCATCGCGAAATTTCGGAATCCCAACTTGACAGATCCCATGATTGTTTTAAAATTATCTCAGTTTTGAGGGATCCAAACTTGAAAACAATCAAAAATGATGGCAGAGAGCTGTGCCACAGCCAACAATATAAAGTATTTAAGACAAAGAACAAACTAATTTTCGTCACATGTAAATCAGATTGACTCAGGTGTAGTTTATTTTTATATCAGTTATCGTGAGATGTACTGATCTTGCGTTTTAATACCGTGACCCGCTGAAGGGAACTCCAATTTCTAAGTAGGAGTGGGAGTGAAGGTGTATATTTATGAAATTGGAAATCATTTATTTTTACCACATGCTTCCACCCGTATTTACATTCTCACCCTTTCCCATATCGAAAAGTACTGACCGGATCCCACGGGAAAACACCGGAATATGTTTCGAACTTGGAAGCAGGATTCTGGTGAACGGATTCGGTGGCCTGATCAATCCAGTTTTCCTCGGAACCGACAGAAACCGGGTAAAAACGAATGAACCTGTCCCATGATTCGTTCACCGGATTCCTGCTTCCATTTTCTAGCATTTCTCCACCGGGAACTGTTTCCTTCCTGTAGGTTCCCGCCAGAAATTTATCGATTCACTAGTGGGAAGCATCGATCTGGGTGATGAAAAACGTAGCGGAAAATTGTCCCTAGCCATCAAATATTTTCGCTAATTTTTCCCACATTCTTTTATATAGTGTTGCAATAGAAACTGTGGAAAACCTTTCATTTTCATAGCTTATCGGCAGCAATACAGTTGAAAATTGTTAGCACCAGCAGCAGTAATTTAGACCTTAGGTCGATATACGTATTTATAAAGTTTCATGCTCACTTATAGATAAATCTTCACTTCGTCGATAAATATTGTACTCCACGGAGCCGTAAGGCATTATCTACGCTGTATCTACATGAAATGCTAAAACCTAGCTTCAGATGCACTTTAGTATATATATATTATTCCTTGTTAATGTTTGCATTGTTCAGTGTCAAGTTCTGTTGATTTTAAACTCTAGCCTACACATGTGTAGTAGTAGTTTTCGGTATTAGTGAAGATATGTATGATCTAATGAAATTTTTGTCACTATTCATCTTCCACACCTATGATTTTAGTGCCGGTAAAAGTTTATGAAAAAGAACCCGAAATCGATGTAGACAGAACCGAGGTCGCGGTAAAGCCATTATATGATTATGACGATGTATGGGTGGAACAGAAAGATGGTAGCCTTGAATCGGTAAAAAAGGTGCAAACAGAATTAAAAATGTATTATAATAGTTTTCCCAGTATCGACGACGTTATTGATGAGACAAGGCCCGAAATCATTGATGCCAAAAACTTTACAGAATCGATTATGCGTGATCAACTATCGGGAGATGTTACTGAAAGAAACACCGCGTGCCATATATTGAAGAACATGCTTTTAGCCAGAAATATTTCATGTTTATTTTTCGATTCTAAGCTTAATGGAAAGCTTCATGATGCATCCGGGCATTTGGCTGAATTGGATTATGAAGACAGACCATTTGTATTGAATTTGAACAGTAGTGAAGGATTAGGTGACAGCAATGGGCAAAAAACTGAGCATGGTTCAATTCGATTCGTGAAAATGTTAAACCAATGTATTGAAGAAGAGCAATCACATCCGGTTATTGAAGATATACTAGAGCGATTGTCGATTGCACATGGGATTGATAAAAATTCCATTTGTATCAGTTCTGTGTTCGTCGGATCATTCAATGTAGTTTATACAGTGAAAAATATCGCACGCAATTTTGTAGAGAAACTCACAGAAGTATCACAAAAATTACGACTGCAGTTTAAACAATTTCAGGGTGCAAAAATCCATCCATTATTATTTCGACCATCATTTGATATATCATTTTTTGATAAACGTGGTAATAAAACGTTCACGAATCCAAATCAAACTCATGAAGTTGGTCCGCCAGGAAAACTGAAAAAGTATACTTCACCTAATGGATGGACAAGGTTTGGATTCAATGTATTGGAAAAGTATGAAGATGGAGATAAATGGTTGAAACCATTTCAAGATCCAGGTAATTGGTATCGAGCTTTTCATGGGACAGGAAGAGCAATAGCTAAGGATTTCGGTACAGACGATCAATCAATTGACAAACAATATGCACCGGTCGATGCTGTGGCAAGCATCTTCGAAAATGGGTTTCGAACTGCGCGAATCGCTGTTCACGGAGATGGTGTTTACTGTTCTCCAAATCCAAAGTTTCCTGAAGATGGATATGTTGCAGAAGTTGAATTAGAAACAGAAGAAGGAAAGAAAAAATTTAAATGTATGTTACAAGTAGCTGTGAATCCCGATGGTGTAACGTTTACTAAAGTCGCTGACATATGGGTTGTACCCAATCCTCAAGACATTCGACCGTACGGTGTTCTTATTAAAGAAGTTTAATTGAAATATCAAATTTAATTAAATACATTTGTAACATTGATAAACTATTTGTTTTTTTGAACACATGCTTTTAATTCTTACAACAATTTTTATATTGTTTCTACATTATACTATAGTCACATAGTGTACGTCTATTCCTCACGCCGAAGTTCTATTGTCTGAATTGAATACAGATGTACAGCATATTCAAATCTTTTTTTGACTCTGTGCCAATGTGAATGTAAGATTGAGCAACAGAATATCATAAATATAGAATGTGTCCTATACGAAAAACACAGTAGTGTATCGTATGCCTTCCGCACTCTTTCAAACAAGGTCTATGTGTGAGAGCTTCATGTGTTCATGGATCGATTCGTCGATGGCTGATGGAATAGGAGATTCATATGTAAACACTCATTTTTTTGACATTCAACTGCTTACGTTGTAATGGCGTTCGATCAATGTCGCAAACCTAAGGTACGTCAATGCAAATTATAAGCGGATTCATCACTAGAATAGATCTGGAAAGGAAAAGAAAGTCAATCAAACCCGAATCATTGTTTAACTACGTTTGCATTATTATACTGTCATCACAATTTTTTTCAATGCGATGTTTTGAGACTCTGCTCAACATATTTGTCCCGCACTATCTCCAACTATGCACAAGGCATGTTATCTCGTTTTGAGCCTAAAATTGACTTATGAATCTCGTAATCATTTGCTTCGATATGAATTATCTAGTGCGTTGTTTTCGTGTGATTGGTTAACACACGGAAAGAACAATCTAATTGATATACGTAATAAACACTAATTAAGCGTTGCTTTTTGTTTGCAAATTAGGAAGAAGAAGAAAAGAATCCTTGGTTGATTAAAAATTATTTTAACAGCTAGTCTTTTGATTAATGCTGTTGTAAAAGAGAAATAATGTTGACCAAGAAATTTCATAAACACGGATCTATTTCTATTACAACAGATTGGTCGTTTGCTATTCGATGAGTTATCCTAGATCAATATAATAGGATGACTTTTATGTAGCAACAATTTTAACATTTTCTCGAAATGATAATGATAGAACAAGTAAAACAAACCATAAGTTCACTATTTTTCCTTTCTCATTCCATCAAAAATATTTTACTGGGTTCTTGTACTTGAAAATCTAGAGTATAAGGAAAAATTTTCCAACAATGCTATTATTTCAATTCAAGTGAATGATTACGCGTACATGAAAACTTTAACCTTATCTAAAGTATAGAGAAAAAACAGAGTTTAGTTTACTTACTTGTGTCCTCAAACACTTTCCTAATTTCTCTAGAAGAAATTTGAGTATATACTGTTGTTTCACGTCCAATTATATGAATTCTTTCATGAACATGAAAAATAGTTTGACGATCTGAACATCAGGTTTTATACTATTGAAATCCAGAGAGAATGTGTTTCAACGAACTATACAACCATTAGCAATTAAAAATATCTAATCGATTTTTATAATTTGAAAAAATGTGCTTGACCATTGTAGCTCAATGTTTATCACTCTTTCTCTTTTCATCGTATTTCGTTTTTTCTGCAAAAACGTTTTCGCTTGTCTTCGGATAGTTTTTGATTCTGACGAATCAAACCATACCATTTCTATGAGTGAAAATGAAAGTATCTTACAACTTTCTTGAGGCATCATTGCATATGAACTAGGAGAAAAAGAATAAGGATAAAACCAAGGTGAAAGTCGCCTCTTTGGATGCTCTACCATATTCAAAGACAAGTCAGCTATAGTGTTAATAGCCACGGATATTTATTCATTTTGATGAATAAAAAGAAAAACAAGTCATTCGCTACATTATGTGCTTACATAGTAAACTTTCCCATTACGAAGTTTTACTCCTTCGTTCCAGTTCAGTTGCATTCGATCAATGATTGTATCGAATTGTTCGGCAACGTTTTCGTACAAATGAGCACCAGTGACATGACCATTTTCCATACGTGTTTCTCGGATAGAATCAGTCATATCGCTACTAGTTGTTTGTATTGTGCTGACAATATTTCGTGCGAAACTAGCAATTGAACGTTCTTTACCATTAGCTGTTTGAATAAATGCCGAGAGTAGTGGTAGCTCTGTTGATTTTTTAAAATGTCCCAGAAAATATTTGACGGCTTGACCTTTCGATCGATTGATTTTTGCTTCGGTGATAGCCAAATTCGAAACATTGTTTAAGACTGATCGTAATGGTTTTAAAACCAACGTATTACTAATACGAGGAGCCATCTCTGGTGTGTGACTAATAGCACAAGCGAGTATTTGTGCTTCATGAATATGATCGATATCGAAATCCTTCAGTAGTAATTCGTCATTTTTCATACTTAAGTTGATTTTTGTATATGGATCCATATTTTGACGTCGATCTGCGATGTCTCGAATACGAATTTTATTGGTGCGTAGATCATGTTCACGTAAAAAGTCTGTAAGATCAAAGATAAGATCAGGTGATTTACTATTATCTGTATCATCTTTGACGATCGATTCTTGTTTAGCTTCATATGCACTATGACTTTTACTGCAACAGTGTTGAGCAAGATTTCGTTGTTGAACTGTCTTACCACAAGTGCATGTTACTGGAGTTCGAGAATTGCTGTCAGTCATGAGTTTATCCTTTTTTCTGCTGTTGTAGATTTTTGGTATATTATTCGAATGAATAAAATTTCTCATTCCCACTTTACTTTGATTTTTTCCTTTCCTGTATGTTTTCTTTTTATTGACATATTTTTTCTCTTGTAGTTTTGACGTCGTCGAATTATTTTGCTGCTTATAAGTAACATCAAAGTAGTCGAAGGAAGAAAAAATAAATATCGAAATAGCATCAGTCAAATACTTACACGTTTTTACTCAATTTTGCATGATGCTTTCGTATTGATGGCAATGTTTCGATCAATCATATTCAGTAAATGAATTATGTTCAGTAACCTTCAATCAACTATGCTATTATGGTCAATAATGAGTGGCATTATATTTAATTTTGAATAAAAGAAGACAAGCATCTTCATTAATATTACTGTAGTTGACGCAACCATTGAAAGTTGTCATTGTTGATTTTGGATGCTCATCCAACCATTACTGAAGCGAGTATAGTACATACTATGCCATGAATTCGTTGATCTTTGCTAAAAAAAATCAACATTTTCACTTAAGTTTGTGAATAATGCACAACATACAAAACTAGTAAATGGAAATCGAAATATCGTCCTAAATGAATATCGAACGAAAAATGAAACAAAGTATCATGTACACTCCTTATGTAGAATGCATATATATCTATGTAATGCGATGGAGTTAAGTGTTGATTATATAATTTGCTTTTATTTAGAGCTTGATTATTCTCATGGTACATGACAAGGGTTTGATTACTGATGAGAATGAAACGGGGGCATTGATTCATATCTCTTAACACTAATGCATACGCACATTTTAACTCTAAAAACTTGTTTATGTTCTTCAATCAAAATTCTGATAACGAATTCCTATTGTTAATGGCCAGTTTTGATACCATCGGCAAATAGAAGAATATTTGGTTCCATTAATTTACAATCAATATATCACTAAGCTGAAGCCTACTTTTTCAATAGTAAAATTTGAATGTTAGTGAGTCGGAATATGATAGCAATCAACGACTTTTTTTATTTGTCAACCGATTAATCATAAGATAGAATAGAAACAAACGTCTAAATATAGAATGAATTAAAGTATATTTGGTGACGATAAGAAATGGTCATATCAACAAATTAAAAATCACTTTGTTCCGTCCATCGAGTATTATGTTCACTCACGATGTGTTAATTTCGAGCAAAATCTAATTTTCTTCACTGTTTCGCATCCACTACATTTCGCTGAGAATCGTAGTATCGATCTAATTTTTTCATTGTTTATAAAGATGAGTATGATTTACTACCACACAGACTATGGTAATGTTCTCTGATATGGTGTCTGTATGCTTAGCATAGATTGAAGAGAAACTCGACGTTTCGATGGTCAGCTGATACTTCATCAAATTTATGGAAGGATGAATGGATCGAATAATCTAACTGGTTGAATAGTTCGTCATGCTTTACTTGAACTATTCAGTAGATCTATTAATAACTCTTATTGTAAGCCATTGGCTTTAACATAGTGTACAAAAACAGTTATAAGGGTTCATATGTCCGAAATTCTGATGAAACAGTTAAATTATTATTGGTTAAAGAGTTACAACAAGTCTGTTTCGAATGATCCATGTGGACGAAATAGATCCATTTATTTGTGTCTGTTAATTATGCCATTCAATTATACTGATTTTTCAATTCTATTTCAACTGTGACAACAATCAAAAATCAATCGTGTTCCATATCTCCAACGTCTATGTGAAAAGAATGTCTACTTTGGTATGTACTATTATTTTGAATATGTCCTTGAAGTAATAAGTCTCACCTGAAAAAGTGATAACTATAGAAATTGTCGAGTAACTTATCCTTATCTTCAGATTCAGACAGAAAGATAAAAATGAGCTGAACTACTCTCCTTAGATAATCAAAGTAGCACTATTGTTATTTATGACCAGACTTTATGTCATAAAATCTGAGAGTATTTTTTTGCCAAATAAGTAGTTTGATTTATTAATACATTCTAGCTTACTTCGTGAGTTTGTACATGTTGACGCATCATTTTTAGACGACATTTTCGTATTATTTTTCTTTATTAATCACGGGATTTCATAAAAACAAACCTCGTAGTGTCATGATAGTTCTTTCAATTATTTTCGAAACCATAGGTAAACAGAACTTTGACTGAATCTATAAGTTATTGAGTACTAGCGAGGTCTCGTGCATACTGCACGGCTGATTTTTCTGTAAAGTTTCATATCAGTACTTCAACCTTTATCCAAGAATAGACAATTTGACGGTTCGAATTGTATATAGATAGATAACCTTGTAGTCTTACTCCCTTATAACCATATACCTCTGCAACCTTATACCCTTGCACTCTTATCTACTTATAGCCTTATACCATTATAATCCACCCGAGAGCCATCGAACATATTCTCAATCATCCATAGCGCATGGTCACTGAAGATTCCAGTGTATTGGAAAATTCCAGTAAATGCCAGATCATTATCAGAGATTATAGAAAATTATAGATTACTTTATAACATTGTGGAAGAGTTCACATCTTTCTAGAACTTTCTAAGTAAATAACTGCATCCGGCTTCACCTTTAGCTTTTGACCTGTAACCTTGATCTTTAAGGTATCCGCATGGTCCCCCGTGAAAGTTCGAGAGAAATCTAGAAAATTCCAGTAGATTCTAGAAACCTATAGTTAGCGACACATAAATCTAGGGAGCTCTAGGATATTCTAGAATCCTCCACTTTAAAACTGTCACCTTGAACCTTTGATCCAACACAGAGAAACATACAGATACACAGACACTGAACATTATAAATATAGATGTGCACGATTGATTTATTCGATCACAGGCTGATTGAAAATCGAGAGACCATTGCTTTCTACCATTTTCATCCGATCCAAATTTAATGTAATCGGATTCTGCACTCGAAAGATATTTCAGATGAACAATGAAAGATATGATATCATCTATTGAACATGATCTAGAAAAATGAAGATGTTCGATGTGTGAAAAAATTCTTCCATATTAAAATTATCCTTGCTAAATAACGGACCAACATTTAGCATACGTATCTTTTCGAATGGTCTATATCGTACATTTTTAAGAAAATCTTGCACACTGCTGCCAATTGATAACTGTTCAAGCAAAGGCATTGCTTCCATAATAGATATGATTTCGTCTAATCTCATACATGATGACAATATCAAATACTTTTTTTGATTTAGATCAACTGTTTGACTTAGAACTTGTAGAGGTATAGTAGTGAAAATTTCTAATTGGTGAATATTAGGAAAATAATATTTATTTCTTAGGGATGATTCCGATAGTGAAATTCGATCGATACATTCATAGAATATGTTATTATTGGGTGCAGTAGTAAGTGTAGGTAATATAAAATCTCCATCAGATTCTTTTACGGTAAAATTAAGTACTGAGAATACAGTACTATCTTCATAAGCAATAAGCCAACATTTCTCTTTGAGCCAAAATTGTATACGAAATGCATAGAGATTTACAGGTATCCAATGTCGAGAAATGTTGAATGTGAAATTGAGTGTGTTCAGATTACTTGTTAATTTTTGCCATGGTTGTCCATCAAATAGATCTGCACTAGCGCTAGTTCCTATTTTCAGATAAATGAGAGATGGAATATTTGATAAGAGTATTTCGATTTCATTCATTGAAACCAGTCGGTCTATCAATTTTAATGAAAAGAAATATATAGAACTCAATTACAATGCGTACTGGGAAAACTTTATTCATTACTAACCTTCAATTCGTAATACAAGTCGCTTGAGATCATGAAAGGGAAAAAGAAAGTCGGTGTCTGTTGAATCACAATAAAGATTGACTTCGAGTGTTTCAAGTTGAGATGCTCTTGTAGTGCACAAATATTTTAGTGTCTTCGACGAACAGTGATCAAGTATCAACTGACGAAGATGTGAAAGTATTGTCATTTTCAAATAATCGCCATGAGCTAATCTTATTCAAGTTAACTGAGGGAATACTGGAGTGTGAGTCTTCACCAAATGAACATCAAATATCGTTTGTTCTGCATAAGATAAAAAATCCGAAAAACATGAATCCTTTATATTCGGAGTGCGATAGTAAATCACACGAAGATTTTTCAGTTGAGTTAGCTTCGAAAATATGCGTTCCCACCAATAAGGCTCGACATCGATTAATTTGAATTATCGCAGTCAAGTGAATTGTTCGAATTGAAAATGCGATAAAAAGAGTCCAATTTGACCAGTTGTATAAGTATCATCGGACAGTGTCAGGGATATGACTTGATCGAGTGAAATTCATTGACATACAAGATCAAAATTTACTCAACGTATCGATTTGTTTAATCGATAGTTTGAATGCCAAGTAGGACAGCGTCCAAATGTTGACTAAGATTTGAAAATATCAAGAGAATTTCATGAACCCAAAAATAATCGAATATAGTGTGAATAAGTTCGACAGGAAGCTTGTCTAGTTTACAACCAATCATAGCAGATATGAAAGACTGCTGGATTCACAGTAGTATTACATAAATCCAACTTCACTATTTCATTCCTTGTCGTTTGACATACACCATATGCGCATTACCTCATTCCGACAATACATCTGATTCACAACGAAAGAAATACAAAACACCAGAACGACAATGAAATGCAAATAGATGGAGAAACTGATCCTGTTTTTTTTGTGAAAAATAAAAATCAACATCGAGCGTCTTCCATTCTACTCTGCAACTTTAACAAAAATGTGTTATCAACTTGCTACCAAATACATTTCTGCTCATCTCTTTTTCACGAGTTTTCTCTTGGAAAACATGTGCACGATGTTCATCGAGGATAATCACGAAACTTTTATGAATTCAGTACGTGAACGACGTGAAATATTGAATCGATAAATACTCTGAAGATCTATTTAGGGCTTCATATTTCAGAGTCATTATTTCATCATAACGGTATTGTTGAAAACATTGAAATGCGTATACTTTGTGAAACAACCAGGAGAATATCATGAATAATAGACTTATCGTCATTTTGAAGTGTTAGTTGAGAATAAAACAAATATGCAAGAGTTAATAGTTAACAGGAGAATCTTGTTCTTAGCTCATTTGTATTCTCCAAAAACCTTTCCTTTTTTAGAAAACAAATTGGCATAATTTCCCATTTTCAATAGACTTCAAGTTTTCAATTGCTACTTGATCGGCATGAAAGAAAATTCAGTTCGAATGAATATTCTCTCTCGTGGATGTTACATCAGCCATGAAAATAGTATATTTAAATTATCTAAATATCTGAAATCAGACTAGCTAGTTCCTGACATTCGTTTATCTCATTTCTGCATAGTTACATGTGTTTTATGCGTTTTCAAATGCAATTTACCGAGAAAGAATATATAAGTTAATATGTATAGATAAATGTTATATGCATGAGAGAAATAATTCGTGTCAAGCATGAAAATAAATAACAAAGCAATGCAAGAACAGTATAGTTTCATGAAAAAAAACCAAGAACTATTGACCATTATTTTCAACAAAATCCACTTGATGAACTTGATTTTTTATCTTTCGAACTGATATTAATACTCGCATTACTTAGTTCTGCGGGCGTTGCAATCGGTATAATGTTGGTGACCATCGCTTTAATTAAATCTTCGACATTCGTGGGATTCTTTGCCGAAGTTTCAATATATTGAATTTTTAATGAATCGGCTAATTTCTTAGAGAGAAATCAAAACAAAGAAGGTCATGAATCGTTGATATTCAAACGCTTAGTTCAATCAATTGTCTACATACTCTGCCATTGTCATAGTTGATAACTCTCTGCATTATCACATCACATTTATTACCAACTAGCAGCCTCTTTATATCATCGTTTGCATATTGATCGATCTGTTGAAACCATACATTGATGTTGTCCAATGATTCCTCAAGAAGATTATTTCATGGCTGTTTGAAAATCAATCGTAATTATATACTGGATTGGTAAGATCAAACACTAAGATGACACCCTGTGCATCACGATAGTAAGAAGCTGAAAAAACATTTGAAGGCGAACTTCTATATGGAAAATTAATTTGGTCTTTTTTTCCAAATAAACAGATCCTATGCAACAGGGTTCATCTTTCTACAGAGTTACAATAAAAAGAAGTGATCAAAATCGTAACATTTCATGTGTGTTTCTATAGTTGTAAAGATTAAGTCAATGATGTTTTGAGATTGAATATATATTGTGAATGTTTCATGAGATTCTATTGTCTAGAAGAAAATCTTAAAAAAGGATTTTATAAATTCGAATATCACTTGAGATTCTATGTGAAAAAACGAGTGAGTAAACATTCCTTTAAATAATAACTATGAACCCACTGTGTTATCTTATAGAAGATCTAGAAATGTTATCGACACTGAGATTTTGTTTTCTGCAAGTATCGTACATGGCGACTCATATAGTGCATACTACTTAGTTTATCGTATACTAGCAACACTCCTCTTGTTTATTATTTTTAAGCTGTAAACTCGTCGTCACATGTCACTCTGTATTCAAACTCATATAGCGTTTTTGAGGTATTTTTCTTCAAAAGAAAATTTTTATTTTTTCTATGGACATATTTCTACGAATATAAGCTTGATCTATCATTAGAATCACGATTGTGATAACAAATTAATACACCGTGGTATGAAAAATTTATCATAAGAAAAAACAAATAATGATAATTATTCTATTTTCTGAAAAATATTACGAAAGGGAAATTCAAATTTTTGAACTATTCATATCAATAGGATCGTTCTATATCTAATAGAATCTTAAGATTTGAATCCTTCAATTTTAGGCAAATATTAATATTTAGAAATTAGAAAAAACGCTTTACGTATGAGCGACAGAAATCGTTCTTGACCAGCTGTATCCCACTAAAACTATCAAAATAAATCCTATATCATCATCATAGTACTATGTGATTCTTACAATATGCAATTTAATATTTTTTCCGTCATGCTTTATCAAGCGTGTTTTCTTCAAATGAAAATTCAAACAATATTTAGGCCTTCGTTAAAATGGGGAGTTACTTACGAAATCTACACCGATCGTCGATTGGAAGTTCTGATCAAAACAACAGTCCTGAACAAAGAAAAAACAATAGATTTCAAGTCTAGAATAAAAGAAAACTAAACAATATTTACAGAAAAGTGCGTCAGCAGCGACGATTTGCCTACACCCGAATCGCCAGTGACAAGTAATTTCAAAAGTTGGTCACTAAATATGTACATCGACATACTTGGATTTTTCCGTTTGTTTCACATCAGCAAATGGATTCGATTAGAAAAACTACCTGCCAGTCACTAATTATCGTGCTCGAATTTTCTACATATTCCTTAGGACACTTCTCATCTATATCTGTTATCACTGTTGATAACAATGACGTTTTCGAGTTGAGTTCGATGATCATTGCCTTGAACAAAGTTTCGACATTGGTTGAATGTTTCGCCGACATTTCTATGTATTGAATTTGTAGTGAATCTACATATTCCTTTAAGAAAAGATACAAAGGTTCTTTTGATGTCAAACAACTCATTAGATTAATTGGAAGATACCTTAGTTTTATCATAATCGATTTCTCTTTCATCCAATAAATCGCATTTGTTACCAAGTAAGAGTTTTCGAACATTAAGATTTGCATCTTGTTCAACCTCTTCCAACCATGTGCTAATATGGCCAAATGATTCCTTAAGAAGATTATTTCATGTTATTTAAACGAATTAATGCCATCTGCATCTTGATAGTTAGAACCCGACAATAAAACGAAAGAAGAGCACTTCAAGAATATAGAAAATATTGTGAGTATTTATCGTCAAAAAAAACTAGTTCTCTTAATTTATACTTTCTAAAGAATACAAAGTTTCAACGTGAACTTGAATACTCTACCAGAGGCCAAAACGGGGGACGTTTTTCACTCCCCGCCCCACCCCGCCATAAAAAAATCGTCGCCCGCCTCGCCCCGTGCTCAATTTTTTTTCTGTCCCCGCCCCGCCCCGCTCCGACACGGGTTTTCGCGTCACTCCCCACTCTGATATTCTCTTGACTGATTTTAGTTGTATCATTAAAATATTTAAGGTTGTTTTTGACTTTTATGTTTATAATTTATCTCACAGTATATTGCAAGAATACTCACAAGTATCTTAGAGTACAACAAGTTTC
>OENT01000979.1:0-64154 GCA_900239685.1 Rotaria macrura
CAAAATCCGAGGATTCCAAAAACCCTCACACTCTGGTAAAACAGCGTAAGAGCGGTTTTTGGAGGAACCGTAGCTCGTCAGGAACCCAATGGATTTCATGAAATAATGCACCTGGCGAGTAGGTGGACATGCCATCTAACGGATTCCCACCAATTCACGACGATTTTCGACCGGGAACACCAAAATGCGAGGATTCCAAAAACCGTCACACACACGTAAAACTGCGTTAGAGCGGTTCTTGGAGGAACCGTAGCTCGTCAGGAACCCCATGGATTTCATGAAAAAACGCATCTGGCCGGTAGGTGGACATGCCCTCTAACGGTATCCCACAAATTCCCGACGATTTTCTCACCGGAACACCAAAATCCGAGGATTCCAAAAAACCTCACACACACGTAAAACTGCGTTAGAACGGCTTTTCGAGGAACCGTAGCTCGTCAGGAACGCCCTAAATTTCATGAAATAACGTATCAGGCTGGTAGGTGGATATGCCCTCTAACGGATTCCCACGAATTAGCGACGATTTTCTCGCCGGAATATAAAAATGCGAGGATTACAAAAAACCTCACACACACGTAAAACTGCGTTAGAGCGCCTTTCGAGGAACCGTAGCTCGTCAGGAACCACCTGGATTTCATGAAATAACGTATCAGGTTGGTAGGTGGACATGCCCTCTAACGGATTCCCACGAATTCACGACGATTTTCGACCGGGAACACCAAAATCCGAGGATTCCAAAAACCCTCACACACACGTAAAACAGCCTCAGAGCGGTTCGTGAAGGACGCGTAGGTCGTCAGGAACCCCTGGATTTCATGAAATACCGTATCAAGCAGGTAAGTGGACATGCACTCTGACAGATACTCACGGATTCCCGACGATTTGCTGGCCAGAACACAGGAATCCGAGGATTCCGAAAACCCTCAGAAACTCCCAATCAGCGCTTGAGCAGTTCTCCGAGGACCCGTAGCTCGTCAGGAACCATCTGGATATCATGAAATACCGCATCAGGCAGGTAGGTGGACATGCCCTCTAACGGATTCCGGTGAATTCCAGACGATTTTCTCTCAAGAATAGCAAATTACGCGGATTCCAAAAACCCTCACACACACGTAAAACTGCGTTAGAGCGGTTTTTGGAGGAACCGTAGCTCGTCAGTAACCCCTGGATTTCATGAAATAACGCATGTGGCAGGTAGATGGACATGCCCTTTAACGGATTCCCACGAATTCTTGACGATTTTCTCGCCGGAACACCAAAATCCGAGGATTCCAAAAACCCTCCCACACACGTAAAACAACGTTAGAGCCGTTCTTGGAGGAACCATTGCTCGTCAGGAACCCCCTGGATTTCATGAAAGAACGCATCTCGCAGGAAGTTGGACTTGTCCTCTAACGGATTCCAACGAATTCCCGACGATGTTCCCGCCGGAACACCATAATCAGACGATTCCAAAAGCGCTCAGAAACACTAAAAACAGCGTGCAGGCAGTTATCCGAGGAACCGTAGCTCGTCAGGAACCCCTTGGATTTCATGAAATAACGTATCAGTGAGGTACATGGTCACGCCCTCTAACGGATTCCCACGACTTCCCGACGATTTTCTCGCCGGAACACCAAAATCCGAGGATTCCAAAAATCCCCACATCAAAATTAACAGAGGCTGATCGGTTTTTGCAGCACCCGTTGCACGTCATGAAGCAACTTGATTTCTTGCTTTCTCGCTTTCGGCCGGTAGGCGGACATGTATTGGAATGTATTGTAACATGGTCTCACCGATTTTGCTGTCGCTGTTACAAAATCCAAGGTCTTCGGGTACCGCATACCCGCATAAATTAGGGGGAGTTAGGATTTTCAAGGTGGTATAGCTCTTCAGGAATCCCTTTTTTATCTTGACTTTTCGCTATCTGTAGGCAGGCGGCCATTTGCTTGAACAGATTTCCACGAAATCTTTCCGGTTTATAGGAAGAAGAACATAATCCAAAGACTCCCATATGTCCGCTAGACACGGGTAAAAAACTTAGAGAGAATTTTCAAGGAACTGTTGCTCGTTAGGAAGCCGCATGATTTGTTGACTTTCCGCATGTAGGAGATAGGCGGACTTGTGCTCTAACGGATTTCCGCGAAAGTCCACCGACTGTTCAGCTGGAACCCCAAATCACAATGATTCTCAAAGACCCAATACACACGTTGAAACAGCGTTACAGTGGATTTAGGAAAGCTCATAGCTGGTCAGGAAGTCCTGGTATTCTTCAGATGTCGCCTGGGATACGTAGCTAGAGATCGTAACGAAACTTTTGCATTAATTACCGATTGGTTTTTCTATTCTTTTTTGAGGTCCAAGGATTCGAGAATAACGCAATACTTTTTGTCAACGGCGTCTGGTATGATTTTCAACCAGTCCCAGGTCACTGAAAACTTCAGGAGTTCTCGAGGTTAAGGATGTAGCAATGAGTTTGGTCTGCGATCTAGTGGGTTCGGAAGATTTTTTGACCATTTTCCCGGTGAAACTGGAACATCCAGGGATTTAGAGAAACCGCCTAAACATTCATAAACATCGGGAGAGCGGATTTTCAAAGCTCCGTGGCTCACTTAAAACGTCTGGATTTTCAGAGACAGCTTTAAATTATGTAGTTATGGTTGAGGTCTACCATAATCCCGCAAATGCTCGTCTGTTCTCATAGGCAAAGTTCGGAATCAGAGGATTCGAAGGAACATCAGAAAAGTGAAAAGTTATCTTTGAGTTGATTTCCATGGACCTGTATCGCGGTGAAAATTTATGAAAATCATGGGATCTGTCGTGACAGCCGTGATTATGTGATGCAGGGTTTTCGCAGGAATCCCTTACGATGTGTTATATGTGTTAAATGGTTTCATTCGAACATGCTCTTTCGCTCAGTTTGGTTACTGTTTTGATGTGATTTTTATTACTCTCACGGAATCTCTAGGTGTTCCATCGGATTAGCTTGGAATCGGAGTATTTCCCGAAGGAGCAGGAAATATCATATTTGCCGTTCGATCACTGTTCCAGCATCGCGTAGCCGAGTGTGGTCCTTTTGAACAGTTTGGGAATCGATCAGTATAGTTTGTTAAGGATGAGTTCTAATGGATTCACGCGAATTCGACACGTATTTGATGGCTTAGTTCTGGAGCTAGATTATTTTCGAAGTTGCTTGCAAGAGCATATGAATGGTTAGATCTGGTATGAAAAGTTGTATCTCATCAAAATCTGAGGAAAGTCTAGAGATTCCCTAAGATTGTTGCGTTTATGATGGGATCATATGGAATTCGATGTACAGGGGACGAATTCCTTTGTGCACTTTAGCAGCAGCAACTGTACTAGAGAGATTTGCATGTTGGTGCACCGACAATTGAGCCTCCGACAGTTGAGCTCCCGACAATTGTGCCTTTAATTATGTATAAATCAAGATACAGAATCAACAGCTATCCATACACGCAGATGAAGTTTCAAAATGCGTGTAAACCTGCGACATCTCATGAAGTGAATGATTCCCTCGTACTCGCGTCCATATATAAGACGGTATACTAAAATTCTTTTCACTGAAATCATTTCATATATACTCTGATAACTGTCTTAGATTTCGTCGAGTATTTCGAGGATAATTTTATAGGGCGTCCAGTTCGAAATAATCGACGTCGTGCCTCTCGTTTTTCAATTTCGATGTGGAATTGTTTCTCCCGATTGGATCAACAACTACTTCGAACGAACAACTCATCAGAAGGCTGGCATAGAGCTATTCAAGTAGTGTGATCCTTGATCTATTTTCACGATAAAGCTGTGCATAAATTTTGTTTAGGACTCAGCACGAGAAAACCCATCAATCTATGAATCTATCAAAGACTTGAAAATCGAACAGCACGCGAATTCGATAATGGCTGAACAGTTGCAAGCTGGGGTTGCTAAATTAAAAAAGCGAGCGAAATACGAGCTGTTTGATGAACAATTACAACTACTACTTTCGTCTTTTCATCTGATACCAAGAGAATTGTATTTTAAAAGAGCGCAAGCTCTGTTCAATTTTTAATATGAATGCTAGCTAGATTAAATAAAGATATTTCTTGTGCTTTTTCAATTGCTCTTTAAATCAGGCTCAACTGTCGGGAGCTCAACTGTCGTGTCACCCTTGATCCAGTTTGATCCTTTATATTTTCTTGGGTGCAATAGAATTTTAGAAGATCCTCCTGAATTTATGGGATACGAAAGGATGCTGGTGGATTGCTGTAGTTACTTGTACACACTCGCCCAGTGGGGTTTGTAATCTGAAGTAATTCACAGGAGTGTTTCAATATTGCCAAGGAATCATGGTATTTTATCGATTGCGAGATTTTCTTGAAGATCGGAGTAATTGACTTGGCGGAATCCGTGTATTTTGGAGTTGCAGTGCGAAAGGTCATCCTAGTTGTTGATAGCGGTTCCGAAATTGGGATATCTGCTCAGGTCGATTGATACGGACAGTATACTGCCGTTTACGACATATAAACGGCTCTTAATATCTGGCGCAGAAATTACGGTACGGTACCGGCCCTTTGCAACTCCATACGGTCGTAAACAGCGGTATGTGGATAACTTACGGCTAAAATACGGATAACTGTATCTATCAACCAGGATGCGTCGATTATCAGGTGAATGTTTGTTCAGGTTGGGCAACTGAATTTAAGATACACTGTAAAAAATCGCACATTAGAATACCCTTTAGGGTTTACGAGATTGCAACGAATAATAAACCGTTTTCCCGTTTATGAAAGTTTTCATAAACCCTCGAAAGGTGCGTAAAAACTTTCAAAAACGGAAAAAGCGTTTATTATACGTTGTATTTTCATAAACACTTAAAGGCTATATTAATGTGCGCTTTTTCTACAGTGAAGTGAAATAGGCACGACTACCAATTGGAAACGAAATCGATAGTAGACATTCTTCAGGTATTTTGGATGGGGATTCTAGCCTTTCTTACGCTATGCTTCATTAAATGGATCTCATGATTGGTTTGATTTCGATTGGATATAGGAATGGAAAGGAAAGCACTTGCTGTGTTTGTAGGGGCATTCAGTGCATGGCTGGGCTTGTGGAGTCTAGTTTACATGTGGTTGAGTAGGTTTACATGGTGTTGCCGGTGATCTAGGCTTCAGCCTAAGGGTGCCTATGTAGTCTTGTATATTTTAGATTGGGAATTATTTTGAATGTTTAGAACCTGTGAGAGGGGAGGCGGCGGTTCTTTCGTTCTGAATGGAAAATGTAGATTATAAACGGATGTTTTATGCGACTAAATCTAAATTATACTTGGTCAAAATGCTCGGAATAAAATTAATTATTGATTGTATTCAAGAAGAATTTTCGGAATTACTTTACACTAGACTGTCCAGCATAAACAATACAGACTGATACTTTCGAATGCAGACTCTGATCACCATGTGTACTGCGAAGAAGACCACACACCCGCGCATTCCCAAATAAAGAACTTTAATAGCAGTCAAACTTATGAGCACACCTACATATAGTTCTGCAACTAGAAACATGCGTAGCGCAAAAGCCAGCCTGACTCGCATTGATACTCTTCTAGTATTTTCTTCGTAGAAATAATACAAAAGGTGAGAATAAAGAAATCATTTTGGAGAGTCCTCTAAGTTAAACCTTGGATTCGATAGATTCTTAGTTAAGATCTTTCCTGAGAAGTTTGTGAGAAGTATTCAGAATAAGTTCGATTTCCGTATGAATTAGCACTGAGACCAATGAGTGAGCAAAGTGATGAATGTTAATCATATTCCGTGATTATTGCTAGTACATAATTGATATTGAATTTTGGAAAGTACGTGCATATTGCATGAGACTCCATCACTGCATGCGATAAATCTGTAATTTCACGATCAGCACTGCTCACTGCAGGAGAGGATTTTGGATCCAGGTGATAAATTAGTATTTCCTAATATTTCAGCCTGTGCCATTGTTGATCAACGAATCGGATTACAAATTTCATCGTTTGATGAGTACTTAAATGATGGATATTTACAAAGAAATAGCGACGTACAATGAGAGATGGTCTATAGATAAAGTGCTGTGATGCGTCTCTGATTCTTCGACAATGGCCACATCAATAGTTAGCAGTGAATGGTTATTATTCAATGATCACAAGTGATGTAAGGCCCGAGAAATCGTTTAACTTTCTTTCTCTCAACTCTTATCAAATACGGTCATAAGAACCAGACTTTGACAACCTTTGATCTTCACCATCGTCTTGATGATAGCTCGCTCGTTATTATAAAATGTGTGTTCATGTCTCCAGGAACGGATAAACAAACATAATACGATAAATCAATCAACCAAATTATATTTGATGCCATAAAAACTAAAACTTACAGATCCATGATGTAAATCAAGTCGTTTATCTTGTTTGGGGAACTGACTACCTAATGAAATGGAAATATAATATATATATACGTATATTCGAGTGGTAGACACTTTAGTCACTGGAAAAAAATCATAATTGGACATCATTGAAAACAAAAAGAGGAACAAATAATGTGTAAAATTTTCAGATTGTTCGTTTTTAATATATTATCAATAACCTGCATATCACTGTCTTCAATTGGATTGGCGTTGAAGAAACAGACTGATTAATATTTTTATTAGAGCTTTCTAACGTATTTCATGAACAATTAACTGATGCATTCGCATCTTTCTCTTTCTCTGATTTTGCTGTTGGTCTAGCGACCGCCCATGTTTGATTTTTAACTCTAGTATAGTTTGAAATGACATTCAAGTTTCATCGAAAATGAAATGGACTCGCCTATCTTTGAAAATCTTTAAGTCAGTTAGCAAATGCAGTCATCTTTGACATATTTATACTAACGTTCATCAAAGACGACGCTTCTTCAAGCAAATGCACTTGGAAAATTTTCAAAGTGATAAAAAAATTACATTAAGTATGAAACACCTTTTGAACTGCTCGAAGTCTTCAAAAAACCTCTAAAATCGAATGCTCTATTTCATCAGATCATAGATGACTCACTCACAGTATGGAAATAGTTGATCAATAAATAAACAAGAAAGAAGCAGACAGAGACAATGAAGAGTCAACTATGTGTATTCTATTTCATTCTCTATTTATAATTTAATTCGTCAGGTGTACACATCAAGCAGAGAGCAGCTGAATCGAAAATGTAGATGGGTGTGTCTGATTGCGTGTCATCATTAAATCGGAAGCATGAGTGTTAAATATGACATAATATTAGTAGAGAGATGTTGTTGTGATGTATTGAATACCCACACCCGCCCGTGAATCCAATAGTATATGTAGATCTATTAGAAAATCAATTTATAACATTAAAACAAGGAATGAGAATCGAATCATTGAAATAGAAATGATTGTCTTGGAATTTCAAATCAGTTTTCCTCACAGAGAAGAATTGATAAGTTTCAAGGTAAAAGTACGGTAGTTTTAAAGAAAAAGCAGTAGATAGAAAATGAGGAGAAAGAAACAAAACTACATTTACTATAGAGTTAAAATGTGAAACAAGATGTAGAGTTTGTTCCATATCGCATGATGCTGCTTCGCCATTCACTTAACCTTCAACAATTTCTAGAGAACAATGACTTGTATATATATTGTAACAAAAAGGTTAATGACACGTGGTTCTTATTTTTTCATGAAAATATCTCTCTGATGTTATAGTGAGAAGAAGGGGATTCGAATTTTATTCGTATGCATTTCAATACTCTTATGAGATATCGTTTCATAGAATTCATAAAATAAGTAGTCTTACTTCGTTGGTGTTCAATGAATCTACAATAAATTGTGCGCCATTATCTTCTCATTCATTGAATTGACGATCGACTTCGACGAGTGTCTATGGGGAAAAGTTAAAACTTGAATGAATTATCAACGAAATGTCAGTTTCTCATCACTAACTTTTCTTGATTCGATCAATAGTCTCATGAAACTTGACATCCATTTTTACGTTTTACTGAGTTCGACACCATTGTGCAAACACTTTCTTGAAAGGAAATCTCGTTGCATTCGAAGATTCATATACTGGCTTTCCACAGTTTCTTTATCTAGTTATTGTGTAGCGCGAAAATGTTATGATGCATAGAAGAAGCAGTCATGCAACTTTATACTTAAACAATAGAACTACAAGAAAACAAGGATGGCAACGGCAACGATTAAAATTTGAGTAGGCACAGTTGGATTAGAATTCGATAGATTGTATATTTCCATTGAAGTTTTTAAATAGCATCTCTTTGATCGTACATAAAACACAGATTTATTTCAACGAAATCAATGAATTAAATAAAGGTAAAGTAAGTTGCTACTTCATCGCATGTAAGTGTGAATGGTTTTTCAAGAGTACTGAATCCGAAGTTCTCTTAAATATGAGAAAATGGTAGTAGAGTAAATTTTCACTGACATAATAAAAATTGAAGTAAGTCGTAAAAATGTTAGTTTGTTACAGAGAATATCACAGGATACAAGAGTAGCTATCATCTGATGAGGTTTTCTGGTCATTGATTGTGATCAATGATAGAGAGCATCACGTTTCGCTTGCAAATAGAACCTATATGAAATTGTCTTGAATGAGAATGGAACAATAGTTAACATCAGAATCTTATTTATTTTATTTTCTCATCAGCATCTATCGATACATGAAGCTTGAGAAAAAAACACATAAATAGATAAGTAAGTCTGAGAATAAACAAAATATTTGAATTTCAGGCAAGACTAAAAGGTGCCAGAGAGAATTCTGCTCTCATTTCTATTTCATAATGAGGATTGATTTTCAATGAGAGATGTTCGTCGAAGAAATTGAGTTTTCGAAGATTCTTTTGTTGTAGATGACTCAACTTTAGTTTGAAAGCGTAGAAAAACATAAGATGAACCACTCACAAGGAATTCTAAGGTACCATACACAAACGTTTGTCAAATATCGATTGATTCAGTTCCAGAACATTCTTACAGAGTCAAAATATAAGTGACGCTCATTGAGAGTCGATTCTCTAAGCTCTAGACTGAGGGAGGGTACATTACATAGTCGAGAGTTTATTGTCGTTACTCTTCTTCATCGTAACACATTAGTTAAATGGGAACTGTTCTTCAAACGGATATACTATTATCGAGCCAAACGTGACAGAAGCGATTGCTCGATACATTTGAAAATAATCAGTGTGACACTAAAGATAGATTAATCCACACCTATGATAAATGGAAACATTTATCGTAAATGAAAGTGTAATCCACATGATAACGAGATTCTCAATTCTCCCAATGACGACTTCGAGTTTCCAATGTGTTCGTTCGCTTCCACAACGCTTGTAAGACAGAAATAGAATATGTTTCAAAAGAGAAAACTCTACTAAGGTGGCCTCGCATTCACCGATCTTCAACAAGAGAGAAGAATTTGCGAAATAGGGAAACATTAATCATAGAATATGATTAATATTTTCACCGATGATACGATTTTGTGCTTGTCAAATGAGAAAACGACTTGAAAATTCATTCAGAAAGTAGTATTGTTCTGGAACCCATCGTGATAGTTTGCTATCCGTCTGAACAGCATATTGCCCCAGAGTACCGAAGTACATTAGAAAATAAGATTTTGAAAAATGCTTACCATGACTGTCGCACAGAGTTACTATAGCATATTGATGGATCTGGAAGTGAAACGTTTCAATAAGAACTTTTGATTTGCTTAATGAAAGAGATCTCCATGAAACTGCACAGGATTGTAAATTCTGTCAATGAGAAAACATTTTCTTTTAAGATATTTTAATCACAATGCACCAAACGTCGCTTTAGTTTTACTGCACGAAGTGAACAATGTACTTGTCTGACTCTAGCGGACATTGATTTCATAGCAAGAATTCGAATTTATTTCATCATTTTGTGTCTCACAGTAGTCGAGGTATTCGCTTTACAACATATTGACGCCAAAAATAACAAAACATGATTACTATTCAGTTTTAAGAATGCCTTGTTTTCCATCTATGATTTCGAATTAAGAAATGGTTACTTATTGAAACCAACTCTAGATGATGCTGATCCATACCCAACTAAACGAACGACATCGATGTTCAAGTTAGAGAGATTTTTATCGTAGTAAAAGTTCACCAGAACTTCATAGTAAAAATCAATCAAAAGACATTGAAGCGATTGTCTTGCTCTTTCGAATGAATTTTCAAATAATTTACAGTTTCGATCCACGAAAAGAAAGAATTGAGAAAAAAAGCTACTAGCGTAATCCTAGAATGGAGAAACTAGGGAAAATTGTGTTACTGTTGTTTTCTATCGAATAGTTCATTTCTCCTAACGAGTACTTAGTTATGAAGTTATGCAAATATTTGTTGATTCAAAACATTGGATCGTTTTCTTTATTCTATTTGATTTGTTCATTGATAATGGGCAGATCATGTAACTCTCGGGTTTCGTAGAATTCTATAGAACTGCAGGTAAAAGCGTTATAAAAACTCAGCCAAACTTTTCTTGTTTTGAAAATGCTTGAATTGCATTACGCTAAAACTGCTTTCCTATGATATTATCAAGATTTCGGTGTAGAACGAAGCAAGAATAAACTCAAAATATTAAATATACTTCAATTACTGATTTCATGAAAACGATCCTCGAGTAACTTCAAATTTACATCTATCAGATCCTGTTGAAATAGACATTTCTTCTATTTTTTTGCTGTAGTTCGATTTTGTCTGAGGGAGAACTGAACAAAGCGCTGTGAAAACATCGGAGAACAACAAAACGATCGAATGTTTTCCATTAGACTTGAACGGGTTTTCACTCTAAACAAAGACGATCTCCGTATTCTTAACAATTCGGTTTTATTCTATAAAAGGAATCATTTTTCAATAAATTCGAAATTTAATTGGACTTGGAATGCGGATCGAGAAAAATTCTCTGTTATAAAGTAAAGCAGAAAATATAACCAGAACTTCAGAGAAGTGTTAAATTATGACTGTTTTATCATTGTTTAACGTTAACCTTTAAGTTTATTCAAATCGAAATTCATATTTTTGACAAGAAAGGTGAATCTCTTTATAATCTTATGTCAAGTGAAGAAAAAATGTTTTCAGAGGTATCGTCTTTATTTCTATTTTCTAACGAAAACATGGCCAATGAATTTTTTTCTAATTCAAATTTCAAGTTAAAAAGGAATCCTCTTATGTGTTAGTTCGATCTGTAATCTTTATTAGAAAGAATGGAGAAAATTATTTGTACAGTACCGAATATGTATTATTTTCAATGTGTTAAATGGAAGGAGGAACAAACGAATTCCATGACCTGCGGATCCAAATTCTACTCCGCCCCCTTAATTGGAAGGAAGTTATGAAATTTTCTACACTAAAAATGATTCTTTTTCACTTACCTTTAGCTCCGTATCCAAGTGTGAAATCTTAAAGTGTATTATATTCTAGAAATACGAATTTTCCAGGAGCTGTCATTTTTATTACCCGATAAATGGTAACAATGATGAGTATTTTTTGTATTATGGACCATATTTTATATTGATTAAGTTCTCACTGATATA
The DNA here is from genome assembly GCA_900239685.1 of Rotaria macrura. Taxonomy (NCBI): domain Eukaryota; kingdom Metazoa; phylum Rotifera; class Eurotatoria; order Philodinida; family Philodinidae; genus Rotaria; species Rotaria macrura. The sequence continues at coordinate 11,547 of OENT01000979.1, forward strand.
CTCATAGTTCTTTATCTTCATCTTATACGCCTATGTTCGTAGGTGATACAGTGCTGGGACTGAAGAGTGCACTTATCAAATAAAGGAACACAAACATCCTATGCCATTTGGAGTTAACAGAGATAACGTACTTCTCTTTTTCAAATTCATTGTGCGTTTTCATTGATGAAAATATTTCATTGACATGTTGTAATTTAAGTTGTCGAAAACTAAAATACACTTTATCAGACTTTATAAACAGTTCTTCTTCGCACATGCTGTGCACATTCTCCGTACACGTTTAATCGTCGAATGAATGATATTTGAAATCGAGAAGTTTTTATATAATAGGAAGTTCGAAATTGTTACTACAATAACATTATAATGAAACAATAAAGAATTAGAAATGCATGTACAAACTAACAACGACTGTGTTGGCAAACTTCACTGCACAAGTACCTTAACCGGTTATACAGCAGAAGTCATATAAATAAAATCTGTTTCGAAATAGAAAATTTCATTAGAAAAAATTATAGAATCTCTTGAAGTTCTCTCCTATGATTTAATTTTTCGGTACTAAATTTTGATGATTCTATTAAGGCCCCCCCCCCCCCCTCAGAAAAAGTCAATTTTCGGGAAAATTCCGAAACTGAGATAAATGCACCAGAAGATAGCCCGTTCTTCGCTCTTTCAGAATCACTATAGTTTTTTTTCCAAAGACCATTTTTGACCGAAATTTTTAGTGATCTTTGAGAGGTCCTCTATGTCAAAAACGGTTTCAGAGTAACTGCAGTATAATTAGGTCTTTGATCTCTAATTACTGATTAATTAATTAATAATTATTTAAGCGCTCAGCATGTGTAGAATTAAAAGTTACATGGGACAAGTTAGGTCAGTTTCCTCAAAAACCGCGTGAAAATTGCAGAAAATTTAAAAAAACAGCAAAAAATTTTCTAAAAAATGTTTTTATGTTTTCTCAAAATCATGTTTTTCCATTTTCCATCCTAGTTATTTTGCTTTCAGCTATGTTTTTTTGAAAATTTGTTTTTACCATTCGATAGAGCATGCAAAGACGCAGGGCATCTCGTGGTCCGATTTTCGAAAAAGCTTTTTTTATGTCCAAAAAAAGATCGCCTACAAAATTCAGTTGCAGGTTTTTGGCCTTTTTACACGGACTTTGAGTTGTGGAAACGTTTTTGGGCATAAAAAAAGCTTTTTCAAAAATCGGAGCACAAGATGCCCTGCGTCTTTGCACGCTCTATCGAATGGTAAAAAGAATTTTTCGAAAAAATATAGTTGAAGGCAAAATAACTAGGATGGAAAATGGGTCATTTTTAACCAGTGTTCACCTTATAACTTCCTTAAACTTGCGTATTTCGGGCTGAAATTTTTATCGTAGGCTACCCGCTTCAGTCCTAACATATCCTGAAAATTTCAGCCGATTTGGACTTTCTTTGACGAAAATCGACTTATGAGGGGGGGGGACCTTAAATTAATTTGTATCTAGCAGTGTCTACACATAGAAAAGTTCTTGTAAACATAAAAACCTCACGATAAAGAACTGTTTCTAGAATTCATTTTAATTGTTCATCGATATGTGAGTCTTCTGTCACTATATGCCGTCATGCTAAGATGTAATGAGGAACGTCATATCTTTAGTAGCATTCACATCCAAATAGTACTGCCAGTTCAGCATAATAGAGTTCTGGAAGTTCCTAGCGTTTTTAGACCGGTGGTTACTTTAAACAAATAGTATTCATTGATAAAATATTATATTTTGTACATCAAAGTATTGGTTAAGATTATGGCTTCTTTTTCACCATTGAAATAATTATTTCATTACTGGACATCTCTCACTATCGAGACGAAAAGAAGCACTAGAGTTGTTATTCAATAACGATTGTTTGGCTTTATCAAACAGAGAAGGCGAGTTATTTAGATATGCGGCTTATTACACATGTTTTGACATACAAGAGAATCAATTCTGAAGCTGCGGTCACTTTTGAATCAAACTACGTAGTCGATTTGACATAGAACTATTTTAATAGTCAAACTGATTTTTTCAAAGATAATTGAATTTGAAAGTTGACACGAATCATACATGCATCTCGAAAACTTTTTTAATATTTAAATTATCACAGAAAGATATATTTAGTTAGCTTGTCTGTTCACATTAAATAGCTTTATTCTATAATGAAATATTCTTTCAATCAATATCTAACGAAAATGTGCAACACATTATTGTAACAGAACACTTTAATATTTTAAAACTATCACATTTCTTATCATTGAAAAATTCAGACATTTAACTGAATATGACTTTTATTTATACATAAAATGTCATGGTAAAACAGTTCATATTGATGCCTTTTGCAATATCTTTCTATGGCTTAAAACTTTAACGAAAGACAATCTTAACCCTTGAGCATAAGGTTATTATATACGAGAATAATCGAAGGACCCATTTTATTTTACATTCACTGAGATTTATTCACAGTTATCACGTTAATACACACGTGATATCTAGTTCGTCGCAGTAAATCCTCATGTATCATTACTTTATTAATTAACTAAAAAATAGTAAACGAGACGAAAGTTTAGTGTTACTGAATATGGTAAAACTCATTTTTTCGGCGCATCCAGGATTCTTGAATTATAGTAATCCGAATTTTGAAATTCCTGATATTGTGTATTTCCGGTAAGCAGTTTATAGATTTGAATTCTTTAATTTCTTGTTAACTCTACATGAATTTGTTGATTTGGAAGAAATTAGAAGTACCTGTAACTTTAAGCATGTAAACACAAGGACTTCTTTTTTTTTTACAGTTTTTCTAAAAATCGGTTTTCATAAAGAAATTGTTTCAACCACTCGATAATGATGAAAGTAAATATCGACATGCTTGAAGTTTTGTCACGTAAAATGATATCGATATCAATCAACGATGATGTAAAGAAATCGATACGAACTTTTCACCTTTTCAAACATGGAACTCAACATATGTATCCAACAATAACTTCTTTACTACCAATTCAAGTACATTAGTGCTAATAACTTCGTTCAAACCTGTAAAACGTGTGTAATATAAGATTGATTATGCTCATTAAACTATGAAAATTTCATCGTTTAATGAGCGTAGCGGATTATTATCGTTGAAGGACGAAAATTTTGTTTTGTAGCGAATGTTATACATGAAAAATGCAACTATTTAGTCTAAACTTTTCATTTTCCAAATATAATCATAATAAAATTTTCCGATTTGAAGTCTAATTTCTCTCGCCAGATAGACATATAAAACATAATTCCATAGTACAGAATTGATTTCAAGTGAATAATGAAACGCTCTATGTCTGACATTAATATACTTGTTTTGAATGATCATCATCAAGCTTACAAAAGACCAAGGTATTAAGAAAAGAAAACAATAAAACGTAGTTCACTAGATAGACTTATGTATACATGAAGAATAAAAAAAAACAGAAGAAACTAAAGACGAATAAAATAACACAACTCTTTCCTATTGTTCTTGTGCATTTCATTCAACAACAATGGATTGATTCACTTTTGGTAGATTTTCATCGATGGTTAATTTTTCATTAAGATCATCCTCAAGTGCATCCAATTTTGCTTCATTATTATATGTTGTCAATGGTTGAGGATGCTTGTTATTATTAGCTTCATCATCATCGTCAATGATTACAGAATCATGTTGTTGTATTTCCTAAAAAAAAAGAATATTGATTATTTGAATTTAATGGATGAATTTCGAAGTACTAAAAAAACCACAAGCCATGCAGCAAACATGCGAATTGTAAAACAAGAAAAATTAGAACTATTCTAAGTAGTTTTAGTGTTGTCATGCTCGATTCGTTTATCATTCATATCTTACCTGAGCGGTAAGTCGACCTGCTAGTTCCTCTCTAAATTTTTCTTTTGCCCATTGCATAAAATGAGCTGTATCGTATGTCGCCGACTGATAGATAATAATATGAATATTTCATATTAGATTATAGTTTATATCATAACAGTAGGAAAAACAATGTATGATAAACAAACATCATGCTTACTTCTTTATTCGATTTATTGTCAATGGATTCAGTGAAATTATTATTCGTTGATGCTAATCGTTCATCAAAAGCTTCTTCTAATTTGAGTTGTTGCTGAAGTTTATCGAGTGATTCAATAATAGTACCTTTAAATATATATTAAAATTAAAAACAAAACAAAACATCATTTTCTAGTTGTCTAACATACTATCTGTAGTTGATACATTTGATGGTGGATTTACAAAATCATGAGTTGATAGATCATCTAATGTTGATTCTTTTAAATGCATACTTGTAGACAATGAACTATTGCCACTGTCATCAACTGCTATTTTCTTAGCATCCGTATCCAATATTGTTTGTTCAGTTCCCATTAATTCCGTATTGTTATCTTCCCACCATTCTTCAACAAGATTAGAATCAGTAGAATCATGTATTTCATTATTATTATTATAACGATGGTTATTTATATTGCGTCTATTTATATTCGATCGATTGTTTGAATCATTTCGTCGTTGATAATAATTATTATTCAAACCATATTGACGAGGATCATATAATGATAATGGAAATTGATGTTTATCTTGGTGATACGTGCGTGGTTGTACTGTTCGTCGTCTTTGATTTGAAATAGACCATTGATTATTATTATCATTATGTTTTACATCGTCATTTTCATCTAAAGAATCATCTGTAGTCATGTAAGCCGATAGAGGAAGACTAGTATTATGATTATTCGTATTATTGTTTCTTGGAACACGATTATTGTTCGATGAACGGAACACATTAGTATTGTTATTTGATTGTTGATGTGATGAAAAATCATAGAATGATTGTGGTCGAGTTTGAAAACGATGATCATTGGTAAAACGTGATGATGATAGATGATGATTATTATTATTTTTAAAACGTTCGAAATCGCCTGACATTGGCCGTTGTTGAGATAATTTACTATCGTAATCATGAGTTTTTAAACGACGGAAGCTAGATGCATAATCTACTGATGTATGATCTTGTTCTTGACGATTATTATTCGATGTTGACGATATGGGTACTGGTGGTTGAAGAAGAGGCGCTTGAAAAATAGCAGATGATTGAAACGAAGGTAAATGGTATTGATGAGGATTTGAAGTTTCAAATGTGCGCGTTGAATGATATTGATGAAAATGTGTTGGCATTTGCGAGGACGACGAACCTGATGTCATTGACGGAGATGATTGTGTGAAATAAACCGTACCATTACTAGTGAATGATGATGTTTGAGATGAAGATGGATAAACAAAATTATTCATGTATGTGGATTCTATGTGATACGAAAACAAGATACTCGAATATGTCATGTATGATTTTCTTACGATCCATTTGATCTCCACTTGTATTGACAAGATGATCTATTCCTGTATGATGGCCATTTATGTTAGTGGATAGAAGTTGTACAGATACAGGACCATTTTGCCATACTGGCATTGATGGCACATCAAGATGAAATTCATTAGTTCCTTCTGTTGTATGCCCATTATTTTGTATTGTACTTCGACGCATTCGTTCTATAATACATAAACACATACGCAAAAAGATGAGTTCAAGGTAATAAGTGATAAATAAAAGAAATTGACCTTCTCGTTTATTTTGTCCACGTTCTTGAGTTCGTTGTTGTTGACTAAATCGACCACTACCAATTCGATCAGCTGAATAGTATACGTTTTAGATTTAGTTAAATCAAAAGAGAAATGTCACAGTACAAATCATATCAATGAAGTTTTCCTCGTCCTTCTCTATGGATAAGTTACTGATTCTAATCAAAGAGATTAGCCTCTAATGGAATTTACATTGCTTCGTTCTACTTATCCTACAGTACTATGCTGATTGATGATTATGAAATATGTAAGTATATTGAATTCTCTTTCATCTCTCTCTCTCTCTCTCTCTCTCTATTCTTTTCATACGATTAAAATCGGGATAGTGCCAACACAAGAATGCACATATCTATACTACGATGTACGAGTGTTTTCTGGTATTCAGAATCATTTGATTAATTGATATAGAAATATTCTCGATTTCATCATGCAATAGAAAATGAAGAGTATAACATAAGTCAAGCAACATTTCATTTAGATAAGCGTATACCTTTATTATTAACAATCACAAGTTTTTTGGCATGTGCTGGTTCATCGATATCTATAAATTAGTGTTTTGTTTTAAAGAATTAGTAAAGAAGAAGAATGTAGATGTTTCGTACCATTATTAGTTTCGGATTGATAATGGAATGAATGTGCATATTTATTTAATTCGAAATTAGTTGAATTATTATTTTGTTTTTGATTATTTACTTCTTGAGCACGTTCACGTTTCAAACGATTGTAATCGACACGTTGAGCACGTTGCGTTTGATTATCGTTTCGATCTTGTATCACATTTTCATATTTTCGTCGTACGGGCGGTCGATATTTTCGTTCCTGTTGGTTATCCTATGAAGAAGAAATTTATTTTATTTACAAATAATTATCATTAATACTTGAGTATTTTGTTGATTGATAGGTATTTGTACACGATTTCTTGTTGTCTATGAAACAAAAGCATTCAATATAAGATGAATAAATCTTTATTCATTGACCTTACGCCTCTCATAGTTGTTTTATCTTTTGGGATTTCAATAGCCGTTGGTATTGTTATTTTTGATGCACCTAATCGTACAGCAAGTTGTCGGTCTTCTTCGATTTCCTTCAATAGAAAAATGATTAGGAAAACGATGTTCTAACCCTAAATATCACAATAGATATTTCTCTCTTCTAGCGTGTATATATATATATATATATACTCTCATTTACAGACATAGATAATACGTAACATACAAAAGAAAGAAACTATTCAATAAGTTATAGAAAGAACGAGCAGAAAAAACATTATTCCAGACAAGCAATCATAATAGTTACTGATGTGTACCGTACTTTCATATCGGTCGTTGTAACTCTATATCCTTCGTTCTATATTGCGCGCATGTTCTTTATTAGAAACGAGAAACGACAGAAGAGAAAGACATTGTCAAAAAAAATTTCTCATTTATTGCAATGACATTCGAGAGAATATATATATATATATATATAAATATAGAACGTAGAGCAGAAAGAATAGGCCCTTTACTCGATAAATATCACTCATCAACTCTTCCTCTCTTCGTTCTATTACTTTTGCACACGCTTCAAATAGACAATTTACGATGTATATTCAAGTGCAGACCTGATGACGTTTAAGTAGTTCCAAGTTTTTAATACGCATCTCAACCATTTTTTGGTCTATTGCTGACAATGACGAGATTTTATCCATTAATTCGTATCTATTCAATAGATAGATGTATAGATAATCTAAAGTAGAAAAGACTATCAAACAATAATTTACTTACCATAAACAATATATATCCTATACACTTGAGTATTTATATCATTGATTAGAAAATGAGAAGTGACAAGGTCACCAGAGGAAAAAGAAAAAAAGAAAAGAAAGAAAAAAAAAACGATGGCCCAATTTACCTTGCAATAGAAGATGCATACTTAAAATTTGTATTCCATTTATATGCATATTAGTTACAGATGATTGAAAAAGTTTCATAATCATCGACCTCACTTGTCTTTTTCTTTCGTCTTTTTTATACGATTGCTATGCGCGCTCGCTTGTTGGCGTATATCCATAGGTGTGACAAACGAATTCCGCGATACAAATGTGAGAACAATCGTTTTTTCTTCGTCTTCTCTTCACTAATTTATGCATACAGTTGGCGACAGACGACAACAACAACAACTACATCAATAGTTATCAATATCGAGAGTGAATCTTACTTTTGTACGTCTTCGAAATGATGTACAACAGATAAGATATGTGAGTGTATATATGTATATAAATGCGTCTATATGGTAATATGGTTAACAAACAAGAAAGAGGAAAAAGAAAGTTCTATATCAGAACAATCTGTTATTCATAGTAGCTAAAAGCAACGGGAAGAATGTGCTGCTGCTGATGTTCTTCTTCTTCTTCTTTTTTTTTCTTAGACAGATGAGAATATCAACCATCAACACTCAAAAATTATTTCTGCCTCATTTTTTTTGTGTCTGATTAAATCTTATCGAAGGATAGAACAAAGCTTTATACCAAGAATAGAAGAAACAAAAAAAAAAAAGAATGCTACTGCTTCTTTTTTTTTTACTCCGCATGTACATACTTGTATGAATGATTGATGAGAACAGCAAAGTGTTACATTGAATTATATACAATCAATAAATATACGGCGAGATCTACTATCTCTTTTCATTGTCTTCCTTCTACAGGAATGCAAACAAACACGAAAGAAGAGAACACTCAGCTGTTGCTTGTTCTTCGTCTTTCTTCGTACGAAAAAAACAGAAATCTCTCGTTTTTATTTTTCTTTATACAAAACACAATACAAACAAATAATAGGTAAAGATTTATGTACGAGGACAAAAAAGATTACATTCCAATACGAAATGGTGTATTCCGTTTTGGCGTAGACGCTGTTGGAATACGATTAAAGGGCGTAACAATTCGATTTCTTATTGATGGTGTTGAACCAGCCGCAAGAGCTTCTTCTTTCATGCGATTTAATTTTTCTTGTGCTAGACGCATCTCTTCTTCCATGGTTGATTTTTCCGATGTTTCTTTTCGTGCACGTTCACTACGAGTTTTAAGTGTATCCTTAAGACTAAAAAACATTGGTCCAAGTTCAGCAAGCCAATGACCATCGACACATGTTACACATTGCATATATTCCTTGAAAATAAATATGAAAATATTTATTTAAAAAACTCATGTTTTTAGTTGAAAACATACTTTCGTTGTCATGATAAGTTCATGATAAACGATATAATCAGGTGTGAATCCACAACCAAATAATGCACTTGTCGGATGTAAATGACATGGCATGCCTGTACGTAAATTAACATATTCACCGATACCCTTGAAAAGAAAAGAGAAAAATTAAAAAAAAAAAACAAATCTTATTTATATATCTATTAACTTACTTTAAGACGAGCAGCTTGATGAAAATATGCTGCACAAATACATTTTCTTACAATATCCCAATTACCACATGATTTAACATCTAATTTTTGTGAATCCATAATATCTTTTAATTGTTGTCGAACTTCACGAACTTTTCTCATAGCTTTAGCATGAATAAAATGATCCGAACACCAATTATTTGAATAGCCACTTTTTTTCCATTGTATATAAACATGTAACAATGTTAAATGATCACTTTCAGCAACTTGAAATTTTTCACGTTTAGCATCTGATTCTTCTTCTTTTCCTTTCGGTCGAAAAAATATCGATGGTACAGATAGCATCGATACAATTATCTTGAATAATAGAAAATAAAAACATGACATTTTCAAACAATACGACAACTTACTAGTATTTCACTACTACAATTCATTTCAACTGACGTTATCAACATTTGTGATAATGCTGGATCAAGTGGAAATTCAACCATTTGTCGACCTAATTGTGTTAATGAACCTGTATTATCTAATGCACCTAATATCCATAATTGATACATGGAATTCATTAAATTATCCTAGAATAAATCAACATTTATGTTTTATCATACTAAAAGAATTATGATGAATATTTACTTGTGGAGGTGGATCCATGAAATGAAATTGAAGAAGATCTTGTATACCAAGTGATTTAAGTAATAGAACAACGTTGGCTAAATTCGTTCGTTGAATTTCAGGTACATTTGTTTTGAGCATTTCTTCACGAAAATTACGTTCAGTATACAAACGAAAACATTGTCTAAAATGAAAAATATTTTAAACATGAATCTCAATGTACGACTCATTTACATACGATCTTATCTGCTATAAACATTAGAAGATTTCTATCGCTGATGATGCCTATCAGTAGTTATTACTAATGAATGGTAGCAATCGATCGTTACATAACGAGAGAATTTTCATAATAGAATAAGCTAGATTGACTCGACTCGTTAGAAATTTCAAGGTATCGATATCCTAATAACATTTTCGAAATTAGGATATGTTCTATTTTGTTAAGCCCCCACCCCCCCCCCCTCAAAAATTGATCTTGGCCCAGGAACGTTGGAATTGTGTAAAACTTACAGGATATGTTAGGCTTGGTATGAAAAGGTTATGGTTAAATTTTCAACCTTCTATCATGATTTTTGGCTGAGATACGGACCTGACAAGGGTCAAAAATAGCGAATTTGGCAACCCAAATTTCTCGGTCCAGGTTCATATATCTTTAATTTTTTTTGCTAGAAAGAGCATGTGCACATGGAGGGCACTGCAGAGTCCTTTTCTTTTAATTCTTACTTTTTTAGCGGAAAACAGAAATCACTATTTCAATAACTTCAAAAATCGCGAAAAAGGGGGGGGGTTGGGATAGAGTTCCTTTTTTATATAGTCATCAAGAACGGTTTTTGAAAAAAAGGGCTCTGCAGTGCCCTGCATCTTAACATGCTCTTTCAAACAAAAAAAAATATAATACATCCCACGGAGCTGGACTGAGAAATTTGGGATGCGCTATTTTGAAAGTGCAAACTGAGACAAAACGAAAAAGATTTTTTCGAACAACTTTTTCGATATTTCAGAATTTTTGAGGAGGGCTTCCAGAAATCTTCAAAGTTTACTGCAAAATAGAGGTTTTGGGTAAAAACCTATAATAATTCTGAAAGAGCGAAAAACGCGCTAACTTTTGATGCATTTATCCGAATTTCGAAATTTTTGAAAAAAATACAGTTTTTGTGAGAAGACTTACAAAAAAAGAGAATTGGGCTAAAAAATCTATATCAATTCTGAAAGAGCGAAGAATGGGCTATCCTTTGGTGCATCTATCTCAGTTTCGGAATTTTCCCGAAAATTGATTTTTTTTGGAGGGGGGGGGGGTCCTAACAAAATGTCATTCGAGAGAGAACGTTTCATTTAGTAACAATCGAATGTCTTGATATTTTCATCAATTTCTATTGATTGACGAGTGAAACAAAATTTTCTAGCATGCTTCTTAGTATAAACTCTTACCCGGGTCCAGTTCGACCAGCTCGACCCATTCTTTGATTAGCATTGGCTTGACTAACGGGATAAATTTGTAATGCATCCATACCAATACGTGGATTGTATACTTTTAATTTACAATAGCCCGAATCCACAACATACATAATGCCGTCGACTAGAAAATAAGTTATCTCCATGGTTTTATTTGTCAAGAATTTGAGTTTTCTTTTTCTTTCTACCTGTTAGTGATGTTTCAGCAATATTTGTAGCAACGACACATTTTCGAATGCCATCGTCGGCTTTTTGAAAAATTTTTGCTTGTAAATCACTGGGTAATTGTGAATAAATTGGTAAAATACTTAAAGGTTTAGCACCTTCGAGATCATTTAAACGTTCTACAACAACAAAGAAGAGAAATTCATGTTCGACCATAGAATAAACAATTCTATCACACAAACATACCTTTGATTACTTCACATGTTACTTCAATATCTTCTTGACCAGGCATGAAAACAAGAATATCACCTTGAAAATAAAAATTTCAATTAAAGTTTAAAAGAAAAATGAAAAAAAAAAGAAAACGAACCATCACTACCACCCAAATGTATTTGTATCGATTGTTTAACAGCAGCATCGACATAATCTTCCACACAAGCTTTACTAAAGAATGGTTCAACAGGAAATGTTCGCCCTGGTATAATAAATATAGGTACATTGCCAAAGAAATCACTAAATTTGTCTGAATCCATCGTTGCAGATGTAACAATTAATTTCAAATCTTGACGACGTGAAACAACTTCACGTAGAAGACTTTCGAAAAACAAAACAAACAAGTTTCATTAAAAACATAACATATTAACGTATATTTACCCGAAAAGAACATCCGTATTCAAACTACGTTCATGAGCTTCATCCATAATAACAGCTGAATAATGATCAAGATCAGGATCTGTCAAACTTTCACGTAGTAATATACCATCAGTCATATATTTAATGATTGTTTTCTAATCAAAAGAAAAATAACAAGAATATATTAGAAAATAAAATGATTCTATTCATACATCTGATGTACAATCTTCAAATCGAATAGCATAACCAACTTCATCACCGAGTTTACATTGCATTTCTTCAGATACACGTTTTGCAACAGACATTGCAGCAACACGACGTGGTTGTGTACAACCAATGATACCACGTTTTGTATAACCAGATTCATGAAGATACTAAAAAGAATATGTTTCAAATATATTCTTACAAGAAAATTTAGATCGACGTGTATACATTGGATTTTTCTCATTCACATACTATATCTACTTAACTGTCAAGTATATTATGCAAAAGCAGATCTATGATTTACTGCAGATGATTCGAAAGTAAAAAAATGTTGAAATCTCGGATTCAAATCCGATCGATCAGCAGCGTCAGTATAACATCAGTTTTTCATTGCTTTTGGGGCGTGTAAAATTGAGGAAACATCAAAAAGCTAGGATTAAAATTTCAGTCATCTATCATGATTTTTGGCTTAGATGCAGAGCGGGCAAGAGTCAAAACTAGCGAATTTCGCAACCCAAATTTCTCGGTGCAGCTTCATGATATATCTTTTTTAGAAAGAACATGTCACCATGAAGGGCAGTACAGAGTACTTTCTTTTTGTGTACTCAAAAAGTGAGTACACTACTAAAATCGGTCAGTGTGTCCGGCCGGCCGTCCGTTTATTCGATAACTCTTCACAATTACATTCGATTGAGTTGAAATTTTGTGCACAGAATTGTCTCATCAATATCTTGGTCAAGTTCGAAGATGAGAAGGATCCATCGAGAAATGGCTGAGTTATTGAAAAAATTGTCATTTTTCACCAAGCAATCCCTGAGGGGTGGTACAGGGATTTTTTCAAAAAAAAACTTTTTTCTCAGAATTATCCACAACTTATGTAACGTGACTCAGTTTTTAACGCTAATTCCGAATCTGATATTAGTTTTTAACCAAATCGAGCTTTCTAAAAGAACATCGCCCAAAAAAGGTCTCGAAATAAACAAAAACTGCATCTAGAAACAAAATTGCCTAGATATGTCTGAGATGATCAGTAGTTTTGGAGTTTCCCAAAAAGGTTTATCAAGATACTTCATCTGTGCACACATTCTAGGATGACTGATTTGTCTCATTCACTTTTTGAAGTACACATAACTCTCGGACATAAGTCCGAAGTTTCCGCATTTATTATTTCTTACTTTCTCAGCGGGAAACAGGAATCACAACTTGAAAAAAACTGTTCAAGAAGTTTTGTTTTCAATAAAGACCCATTGTTATCTAGGCATAATGATCGGTTTTTGAAAAAGAAGGACTAATACATCGTATGGACCTGGGCTAAAAGCTTCATGTAGAGCATTTGAGACATTGTCAATCGAAAACAAACATTTTTTGAAATGAAATTTTTGTCAAAAATTCATTCTTTTTTTTTGAGGAGGTGCCTTAAATGTACTATATATACGTGTGTTTTTCACAACTTTCGGGTACTGAGAAAATTTCAAACACAGCATATTTACCACTACAATTTAGCATCATTTTGTAGCCCATGAAATTCTCTATCGAATGGTATAGAATAGTTGTGTTTTCATTCTGGTTATGGCAAAGATTATGGTTTGCAAAAATTGGAATAGGTCAAAATTTGCCTAGAAAATAATGATATTTCTAGCTGTAACTGAGTGAATCCATGACTCATCTTTCGTTATCGTGTAAACGGTCGGACGGACACACTGACCAATACTACGTAGAGTGTACTCACTTTTTGAGTACACAGAGAACTGAAATGATGAGATGAGAGCTATTATCACTGTTATCTATTGAAACTTACTTGAGTCATTTGTGTTGTTTTACCCGAACCAGTTTCTCCAACGCAAATGATAATATTATTTTCTCGAATAATTTTCAAGAGATCTTCTCGAATAGCATAAATAGGTAAGTATTTTCTTTGTTCATCAATAGTTCGTTTTTTTGCAAAATCCGATACAGCATCCGTTTTTGCTTGCATATGTTCAGCAAATTTTTGTGATTTTTTATAATCAACATCTTCTGATTGATCATCTTTTTGATCGCGACGTTTGATACCTAAGATATTTCCTAGTTTCGTGCCACCTAATTCGAATTTTTCTTGTGCTAAACGTCGTTCTTTTTGTTCACGATATTTTCGTACGGATTGACAACCTTTACGACAAATAATAGCCATGTCCGATGTTGGATCTTTAACAGGAATAACTGGTTCAACTAGGAAAAAGGAAAATATGAGTTACGTTTGATTATAAGTATAATTGAAAATGAAATTCAAACTACAAACATTGCCGAGTAAATTTGATTCGACCATCGAGAAACGGAGGAATAAGATTAGTAACAAGTAAATGTACACGACTTTCATTTTCTTCATCGAAATCTTGATCGAAATTTACTTTTGTTACAACACCACTTTGAAGCATACGATTTGTTTCCCATTTTTCAATATCCTGAAATTAAATTAAAATATTCTAAATGTTGTACGAATGAAATGACGGGTCGATGATTTACAATATTGATTTGTCGTTGTTGTGCAGACATACGCTTTTTCTTTCGTTGTTCTAATGTTTGTTCTTTTTTCTTTGTATATTCTTCACTAACGTTCGTCAATGGATTTAATTCATCATCAAGAACATCTTCATTATTGTACCATTCGCGATCGATGCGCTTTAACAAAAACATGAGACTGCTATTTTTTTTTCTTCTCTATATTACAAATTACCTTTTGTTCTTCTTCCCAATTACGACGGTCATCTTCATCGAATTCTTCATGTTTGCTTTTACGAAAGCTTGGCGTTGGTAATGGAGTATCGTTACGTTTTCTTGACAACATGAAGAAAGATGATGAGCAAGAATTAGTTTGAATGATTTGATCTTACCTATTGTAATAATCTGTATCGCGCTGTTTCCTATAGCCATAACGATTATAACTATGATTTGGTGATGGATGTTCCCATTGAGATCGTTGTCTATCAATATCATCATCATCCCATTCGGCTCTTGATGGTGATTCTAAGCGAGAAATAATATTTATCGTTTATAGACTTTGTTTTCTCCGACACAATCAATTATTATACCTCGACTACCACGAATATTTGGTGTAGCATATCGACCATCGTCGTCATCATTATTTTCGTTTTTATCATTGTTTCGACCTATAAAATTCGATAAAAATATAGGTGACTATTTAAAGAAGAAGTATACATACGTTGTTTATGTCCTTCTTTCCCATAAACTAAACCACGTTGTAACTGTTTAGGTGCTGATCGAGTTTTGTCATAAAAATCATGATGAGATGAACGTGTCGATGATGGAGTGTCAACTCTTTGTTCTCGTAAATGTCTTGATTGTTTACTATGAGTATTATTGATTTCATCATCGGCATCGTCGAACGATGATGATGTTTTAGAACGTTTCGATGATGATGACGAAATTGGAGGTTGTGCACGACGTTTTTCAGCTGCTAATTTATCAAGACCTAACGCTGATGGAATTTGTGGAACTTTGAAAATAAGTTTATCCTCGGACGAGACTGCTTGAGTTTTCTTCTTAATAATTAAACCACCTTCTTGTTGATCATCGATGCCAGGAAGACGATGAATACCGTTCTGTTCATCGTTATTTTGTGAGTTCATCTACAAAATAAAAACATAAGAACATAGTAGCAAGTGGTATTATAATACAAAATTTGTTAAAATTTCAACTTTCTTCGATTTGTTAGGCGAATATTATTTCACATCCGGTGTGTTGTAAAATGAAAAAAGTCATGTTGAGTTTCAAGCATGAAATTGAAATACGTAAATAATAAAAATTCACAAAAGTCATAGTATTCCTTTTTTTCAAACCCTTTGTAATAAAATATATTACTCTTTTGAAGAAAAAATGATTATAAGGTCACTATCTAGTATTACATAAAACTTTTAACATCGTAGAATCAAAGAATATTGCGTATATCTATACACCTACTACTGATACGATTCATCTTCAATATGTTTCCAAAGAAAATTAGGAAATTTTTCAATTGTCATTTTTCTTTTGATTAGTAAAATTCTAAACGAATATAAGAGCTTCTTGTTAGATGTCGCACCATGACAGTCATCTAGGTCACGTGTGCATTTATCTGCATGTATATAATCTTTGGATTTTGTAAATCACTATATTCACAAGTGAACAGTTGCATTTTTTAACTTGACTAATTATTAAAAATAAAATCAATTTTTGAAATGAAATACTTTTCCTACGTTGGTTTATTATTTCATTTTTAACTCTACGTGCAATCTTCATTCCTTGTATTGTATCAAATCGTTTAGAAATGCAGTATAGTGACGACGATAACAGAATTGAAAAACATCATAAGGCGAAAAGTCCCATGATTAATGAAAAGAAAACAAAAGTCTATGACGCTAAGAGAAGAACTACAATATGACTGAAACCTATCTCGTTTGAATACAATGTTCATTTTCAGACATAGGAGACTTTTTTTTGTTCAACATACGTCAATCGTTGTACTAATTATAACATTCGGAATAGTATTGTTTACAGCTTGACGTTGTCGCTATTGAAATACAATAAATTATAACTTGTCGAAATTGTCAACTTTCTTTCTCTTGATAAAAAGAAAAAGTGCAATCGATATTTTGTCACATTATGAGACTCAACAATCACTGATGAAATATGTCAGATTTCATCAACGATGAAATGAAATAAGTAACATATAGATATTTGAAACTAGTTTCCTAAAATATTTCTCATATATATATATATCATGTATTGTTTGTTATAATAATTACTAATGGCATAGAATAGCCTTAGTAAGTATTTATTGTTCTAGAAAAATAAGATGTTTGTATCGAGTTACACTTCGTAGTCCGTTAAAGAAATTAACAGAAATGAATTTGAATTTATTTTTGTCAAAAAACAATCGAATATGTCAATAGTATCAACATGTTTTAGGATGTTTTTCAATGTAATATTCATCGATCAATTGTTCTTGTTTTCGTCAAAATAATAGTAGAAAATATATTATATATGCATGTATATGTATATAATAGAAGAAAAAAGGAAAGAATTTCAACACCAATGTGCCGAAAAGAATCAAATCAAATAAACCATACGAGTAATAGATAAATAACATCACCGATTTGTCATGTTGGTTGCAATAGGCATATGTTCATTAGCATCACTAATACCAGTATCAAGATTATTGTCAGTCTGCCGACGTTGACCAGTCCAATTATCAAATAAATGATAGCCAGCACTGGCTGCGTCCCAATCGTCACTAGTCGATTCAAGTGAATAAGTAAATTGTCGTCGTCTTTGATGTTTTCGTCGAATATATACGAAAATAACTGCAATACTAACCGAAACAATAATAAGTAATAGTCCGAATATAATTATTGTAGTGACGATACCACCACGAATAGTACGCTCGATTCTTTGAGATGTTAATTTTAAGATTGATTCTATTAATAAGAAGAAAAAAAACATAAAACACATGATTTTATTTATTTCTTCTGTCAATACTTGAACATCCTAGTTCATCGATTCCTTGTGGACATGAATGATAACCATCACAATGATAAGATTCTTCAATACACCATAGATCTTGATTCTGTGTTATACATTGATATTGATTTGATTTACATGGACCTAATTCGAAAAATAAAGTTTCACGATCGTCAATGAAAATCTCATTTGTGCGTTTTCATACCGTTTGATATATTCGTAATAAGTATTTCAAATGGTTGTATATCAAATTGACATAAACTAAAACTAATTGGTAAATCGACTATATCGGATTTAAGATAAGTTTTTTTCAATGATAGATAATGATAGAATTTTATCAGTTCTATTTGTTTATCATTGACTTTGAATGATGGATGTATTTGTGACATATTAAGAATATTTATTGTTATTTGCTCAGATGAATCTGACAATGATGACGATTTAACTAATGTTATATTACAACATGATGAATATAAGGATGGTCTATGTATGATTGATAATGATGATGATGATGACAGATTGAGCGATTGATTACAGAAAGACAAAAATTGAGCTATAGAACAAAACAAGAAAACGATAGTCAACAATTCATATGATCTGTTTTTGTGTTTACATTTATTTACCTTGTAAAACATTTGCATAAACACGTTGAACAAGTATTAGTATCCACCAGCACCAAATTAGAATCAGTTGATTATTGGTCATTGATTTTGTTTTTATTTATTTGTTAGAAAAAAAAAAAAAAGAATGTTTTTCTTCTCTTCTCTCTCTCGCTCTCTCTCTTTCATTCAAATACGTATTACATTGTAACTCTAAATGCTACTTCTTGATTGTCAAATCGGCTACGCATGTTTCTCTCGTTCTCGATTTTCTTACGACCTAAAATAAGAAAAGAAATACATCGAGTAGATGTTCTTTCTTTCTTTCGCTGTTTTTTTTTCTGTTTTACGATGATGATGATGAATCAGCACCGAAAATGCGAGTCTCACCAAGAAAAGAAAAGAGAACAACGAAGTATATCGTACGTACTTTGCTTTCACCTTCGGAATGTTCTATACTGTCGTTCTAACATCATCATCATCATCACCACCACTTAGATTGGGTGTTAACATGGAAGAAGAAGAAGAACAAAAAAGAACGACGAGTAACATATGACAGAAAATGCCATCGACGTACGACCATGAGAAAAAAGAGAATAGATAAAAATGAGATACGAATCGCCTGAGGACAAAAAAGAAAAATACCAAGAACAATAACAAATTGATGCTTGCACACAAAATTTGATGACCAACATGATCTACTAGAAGGTTATTCTACTAGCTATAATATACACGCAATAGAATTCCCCGAAGGAAAAGAAGTATTTACAAGAACGAATTGTGATCAGATTCTGTTCGATCAACAAAACAGAAACCTATGTAACGATGTGGTTCTTTAGTAAAAATTTTTCGATTGACAAATAAAGTCTATGTTGTGTATGAAAATATTCTTTAGAGAATTCAGAATTTTTAGTCACAAATATTTTCAATAACAATAAAGTTAGACACTAACTCAATTGCTCTATTTTTAAAGTTCATGTGTTCTATAACTCTACGAGTTATATACAAGGTCAATCGATAGTAAGCACGTTACAGATGTTTTCTATCGTGCACGATAGACTTCGTCACAGAAATTTTCATGAAAAATAATTATGACTAAGACGCACAGTATTTACCACAGTAGGCATATTCTGTTTCATTGACATTTTTCTTTTTCGACACTAGCAAATACTCTCTCTCGACGTTCACATTTCATCCACTTCTTCTTAAGTCCTTGTAAAATGCAATCTTATGCGAACGAGCAAAAAATCTGCTCATGTTATAATGTTAAAATTGTGAAAACTACGAAGTATGAAAAATGTTTTACTGAAAAATTTTATGCGAGTTTCGTCAACATAGAATTCAAACACATTATGTGTCAAACAAGTCAATTTCGAGAACGAACATTGACAACATGATTTATGATGACAAAACACAAGGCCATACTTCCAATCAACATTGAAATCGCGTGACGACATATTAAGAGTGTGCTCAGAAACCAATAATCATCAAACGTTTTCACATCCTCTTTTCTTCGCATAATTACTATCTCTATCGATTTTTTCGTCACTATCCTAAGACACATCTTTTATGAGAGAGATTATTTTTTACAAGACACATGTGCTTCAACTCCAGTTTTGCTTTTATTTTCAAATACACCATTAATGTTGCTTGGTAATAAAAGAAACCACGTGTCTTGACATCGTTATTGATATGAATACTGAATTTCTTCTTAGAAGAAATGAAGCCTTTTTCGATCTTTCCAATGGGGAAGAATATATCATAGAGAAGACAATGTGTTGTTTTTTTGCGTCAATAACCATCTGTTCTAATTCAGAGTGACACTTTCATAGGTACTACAACTATATGGGACAAGAAACAAATCACACTATGCATATTACGAGTTGTTATTTCTCGTTACTTGCATATCTCTTGACTACGAAAAATGACGCACCTATATGATTTGGTGACAAGCAGATAAAATTGTTCTCTGTGTGTGTGTGTGTGTGTGTGCACGTTCACAAACATGTGTTTAGGGAAATTTTTAAAAAACCTTTTGCACATGGGAATTTTCTAGAAAACATACTTTCTTAATGAAGAAAATCACTAAAATATTGTTTTGTCTCAGTACATTTTTCTGTTATTTCCATGCGATCATCTTGAGGGTGTGGGTTTATAGCAATATCGAAACCTATCATCTCTGTACCAAATAGCTCTGATGATAGTTTATTCAATTTAAACACTCGACTAAGATTTAAAAATAGTTTCACAAGACTAAACAATTACTATTTCTGATTTGTTAATTTCTATGTCTAAAATTCGACTTATTAATAAAGATTAGGATCATGTTTGATTGAGAGAAAATAAAATCTAGATAGTAAATTTTAGTTCAAATAAAACAATGTCACAAGAAAATTAGTAATCAAATGACTTTTGTTTTATTTAACCTAGTTAGTATATGTGCACATGTAAATAAGTATAAGATTATCATTATCTGGAAAATATATTAATATTGATTGATGTTGGACGTTAATCCTAATCATCAGACGAATGTTAAATATCTATATAATAAAAGTAAGAAAGAACAAACGAAAAACAAGCAATTCTAATTATAAACTGAATCAGAAATCGTTTTTAACGAGTGGATCATCAATTGTATCTATTGTTTTTGTATATTTTCGTCATCGATATACAAATCATGACAAAATATTAAATGAGAAAGTTGCAATAAAAGAAATATATTGTATTGAACTATGTTGATTAAGTATAATATGTAATCATATTTTTCTCCTTTGAAATTTATATTATTCTATTGGAAGATATGGGTCTCATACATTCTAGTCTAATTTTTCTTTTCGTTGCGTGGTTGAGAATCACTCAACCGTATCATGTGTTTATTGGATATGTTACCTTCAACGTAGTTTTTCAGCGTTTTTTGTATTCTGTTGTTTTTTTTTCTCGTTTTCGTGTTGAATAAAATAAACAATGTTTATACGAGATTCATGTACAAACATGTGTAATGAAATAACAAGAAAAATTATATCCAAGACGATAGGCTACTTCTGTGTTTGTCTCTTTTTTACATTGACTACTTATATTGTTTTCGTCTTCTATTCAATAATTGCACCAGCTGTATATGAACATG
Source organism: Rotaria macrura (assembly GCA_900239685.1). NCBI lineage: Eukaryota > Metazoa > Rotifera > Eurotatoria > Philodinida > Philodinidae > Rotaria > Rotaria macrura. Next base: position 32,864 of record OENT01000979.1, read on the forward strand.
GAGAATATGGAAAATTTTTATTTCATTTTATATTTGGTCATTGGCTTTCTATTAATATCTACTTTAATTATATTATGGCATGGTTAACATCACCTGGCCTTGCTAAAGATTATCAACATTTAGCAATGGAGTATCCCAAATGTAAGAAATGTTCATTTAAAAAACCACCTCGAACACATCATTGTAGTTGGTGTAACTTATGTGTATTGAGATTCGATCATCATTGTCCATGTAAGATAGAATAAAATTTAAAATTAAAATTTGAATCCTTCTATTATAGGGTTAAATAATTGTGTGGGTTTTTATAATCATCGTTACTTTTTTCAATTTTGTTGTTTTATGTCTATTGGATGTTTGTATGCTGGCTCTTTTGGCTATCGTGAATATCAAATCAGTCGATTTGATCAACAGATGTAAAGTACCAAGAACATTTGTCATTTATTTTAGTTTATTATTGATGAATAGATTTCGACGTACGGATGCACTTTTTATGGCTCCCGATATTTTATATACAATGGGTGTCGACGGATTCATAACGTACTATATATTTATTATGGCATCAGTAGTTGGTGTACTTTTAATCCTTCTTAGTTTATTACATGGACAAATGATTAGTCAAGCTGAAACATCAGTCGAACGTTTACTAGTGAACGGTTCGATATTTCGTGAAACGTACAGTATGGATTTCATTGACAATTGGAAAGAATTTCTCGGTGTTCAAAGTGTGAGTGAATTTATTCTACGAATTCTTCTGCCAAGTACACATAAACCGCAAGGAAACGGTATAACAGTAGACGATTTAGAAGATGATATCTATGCAACTGTATGGCGAAAAGATGATAATCGAACAAAACCATATATTTCCTATATATCGAAATTGTGCTTTGGTCTTTACAAATATTGTTTGGTTAGAATACATCGATCTGGATTGTTATCATGGTATAAACGACGTCGATCACAGTACTCTTACTCGAGTTATCAATCACAGTCAATATTGACACAAAGGCCTTATATTTTGCAGGCTTGTTAAAATTAATAATAAAATGAATGAACTCTCTGTATCAAATAATAACTCCAATTAAAAGATCATGCATCAAACTATTATAGTGCACTTGTCATATATAGCGTTCATTTGATAAACTTAGTTCGATTTACAACATCTCTTACTCAAAATTTGACTATTGAGTTAGGTCGATGTACATTCGAACTGACGAATTGTTATGGTGTGTTGTATTGTCTATGTGATTCAAGTTGATATTTATGTTTGTACAGTGAGAACTCTTCAGTAATTCCAGGATTATCTATTTCGAGTCTCATTTTCAAGGTTAGATGGTGACTATAGCTAGTAATTTCAAGATTGCACAGGATTCGTTTAACGATACGTGCAAAAAACTGCTCAGATTTCTTTCATCAATCCAGTATACATGATCGTTAAAGAATTCATCATCTTCTGTTTTGTACCTAGCATATCCATAATGGATAAAGCTCAGCAATCATCTTCATCCTTTTATATGACTGATTCTTTTTTCTAATTGCACAAGTCAATGTTGTTGTATAATGATAAAAATGAAAAAGTAAAAATTCGGTTTTTCAGCCTGATAACACCCACACGTAGATCAATATCCATTGAATAATTGATTGAGAAAACTCTTTCAATATGTCGAAATCGATCAAAATTTTCTTGTTCATGCCGAAAAATCTTTGTTATGATAATGTCATAATCAGGATCATTCATGAGATATTTCAAATGCGTATTTAAACTTAGAGTAGTGGGGACTCAGCCACTAGACTCAAGATGATAAGAAGAAAGATAAAATTGTTTTCATTTCTAAAGAGTTATAGATGGTTAGAGTTGAACCGTATCTCAATAAATCGTTTCCATTCAAGAAGAAAAACGTTTTTCTAGTTGAAATCGCTAGTTTCCAATACATTTACTTTTAAAAACAAAATGAATCACTTCTATTCTTGCACGGATAAATACACCCAAGAGAAAGATAAATCAATCGAAGTATGTTCGAATATACGCAGAAATTTATTGGACTATTTCTCTTGTCTAGCTTGAAATTCTGGAATAAATCGGCTTTGCGCAGCAAAAATGATTGATATGATGCACAGTGTGTGATGGATGTTTACATTGGTGCGTTGTTTCATTTCTTCTAGTGAATAGACTTCTCTAATAAAAGAACAATGTGTCTCTGAATCGCAGCGTGGTTGGAAAATGAATGCAAGAAATATAGAACATGTGAGCCTTCCTATTATACTGGACTAAATGACAATGAATTTTTTCCTAATTCCTCTGCAGACAAAAGGTTGCTTTCTACAGAAAAGAATAGAGAATTTCAAGCTCTATAACTGCTGATTTCGTTTTTCAATTGAGTTTTCTTTGTCGATGCAAACTTTTAAAGATGAACATCAACTAAATCCCTCAACTGCAACAGTCAAGAAAATCACAGAATCATCGAAATATCTCCTTTAAATCCTGCATCTTTGCATATACGTTTTAACAATTTAGAAGAAATATTTTTCAGAAACTGTTTGAAATAAAACATGTGAAATTTGAAACAGCCAAAATTTTCTTAGTGTTCAATTGAACTGTTACTGCATATTATTCAGAATTAAGTTCTACATCTGTTGGCATAATAATCAATATTTCATAGAGCAAGTCTTACTTTTGAAAATATGATTTTCCAATGTACGCTACAAAATGCCGACAAGTGTCAGCCCTAAGCCTTTTTTCCTTAAAAAAAGCATCCGGGATTCTTTAAAGGGTTGTGGAAGCATAGAATGTAAAATTCTCTATCTATTGCTGTTAAATAGTTTACTTTTAGCATCGGTCGTGATGAGAAAAAGCTTACACTACTCAACGAATATCGATAGAATGTACAGAAAATGGTAGTTGAATGATTGAGCAGGTGTTCATTTTTGAAATTTTGTGACGCCAATGAAAAATTATTCGAAAAAGTAAGTCAACTGTTTTGTACGGCTTGAAATTCTCTGCTCGCTGAAATTTAAAGAAATGTATCGTCTGAATAGAAAATAGAAAACAATTCATTGACATTTAGCCTAGTTTATTATGGTCCATCCGTTACAAAGTGTGTCTATTTTTCTATTTCTCCTTGTCGTTCATGGCTTTATGTAGAATGAACGCTTTCTGCTTTTAAAGTAGTTATTTCTCTGCCACTTGGTCCATTGGTCCGCTATACTCGATCGAATACCGTCTATGTTTATTTATAAGTTCAGTAGCTTCAAAGTTAACGTGGTGGGGCTTGAAATCCCGTTGATGAGGCTGGGCCCCGCCTGGCCCATCCCTGGTTATGCCACTACTTTCACTACTCATTTTAATAGAAGACGGGTGTTGATACATTATTTTTAATGCTTAGCTCTTACATCCTGTCTAACATACAACAATGCATGTCATTCTTGATGAAAATATTTGGATTGTGTTTGCGAGATGCACGATTCATATTTATGCACATCAAATGAGGCTTCCGAACAAAAGTTCTCACTAATTTTGATTTTTACCATCGTCTATTTTATTTGTCATCTCTGAATCAAAATGAAGAGTACGGAATACCTTTTACTGTGTTCTGTTTTATTTCGGTTGTCTGTTTGTTGTTTATTTGATTGGATTTGCAGTTAAGAAAAGTATTAGTTTGAATATTACTTAATTCAAAATCGAACGGAGAAAATGGATTTGTATCGTACTCTCACGACCAAAGCACGAGCATCTACTTTCAATGTCATGTATTAAAATAGAACACGCCGTTCCTTTGAATGATCGCTTTGCGTATCGCTGTGTATATTTGTAATTTACGAACTTTACCTATTAAGCAAGCCCAAGATGAACTACATTTCTACGTATGTTGTGAAATTTTACTAAAAATGCAAACTTAAAATTTCAATTTTAAAATGATTTAAACATACGTTCACTTTAATTTAGAAAGAAACAAAAGTTCTTATGGTAGCATTTTGTGAAAATTCATTTTATTGCTTCGATCGCAAATCAACTGATCGGTTTGATTATATTTCTTTGACAGTTTGACTTTTCTTATTATCTCGAACTTTTACAAGTGCAAGACACGATTTTCTCGCTCTTCAATCAATTGGAAAAGGAAAAATGTTGTTCGTATATGAAGATCTACTTGGCAAAGTCCGATGTTATTTCATAAGATTTTCAAATTGAAAGCAATATTTAAGAAATTTTCTTTGTCAAAGCGAATCTTCTTCGATCTGTACTATTTTTACTGATCAAGATAACTTGGCGTACATGAAAAAAATCTTCTTAAACTACAATTGAAATATTTCTCAATCGAGTTCATAAATCGTTCATATTTAAATTTCAAATACTAATCTGATTAAAATAAGTATTCGATTGCTTATCGAAATCTACGTGATCTTTCTATCAAAACAGTAATTTTCAATTTTCTAAAAGACACTGAAATTATCAACGACAACAAAACTAAAAAGAAAGTGCAATATTTTTTCGATAGAAATGTATCGCTTTTGTTGTTAAACAAGATTTAAATAACCTGTCGTTTTTCTTCTAAGTCAGGTTTTATGTGATACTCATACTTACGATTTTTCCTTTCTCTTCACTAATTTGAAATTGGTTTTCTATCAATACATATTTACATATCTGTGGAGTAGGTAGCCTTTACAATTGAAAGTTTGAACTCAATGTTTGAAAAAAATTGAGTTTATGATTTTCAATGAAGATTAAAACGAGTATTGTCGAATGAACGTATCGCTGCGAGTAAATTAGTTTCACCGTATGTTCTCTGGTATTGCGTCACTTTTTATTTATAATCTATTTTCTTTTTGTTGACAGATCAAACATTTAATTCTTAAGGAGAAAGACACAACTTCAATAGTTTCGTGAGAGCGTTGGCCACTAAAATTCAAATGGACCATTTAACGCCTCGAAAATAATACATAGTCGAAATTTTTAAAAATCATTTTTCTCCATTCTTTGTTATAAAGATTACAGATAAAACATTCATTGGCCATGTTTTCGTTAGAAAATAGAAATAAAGACGATACCTCTGAAAACATTTTTTCTTCACTTGACATAAGATTATAAAGAGATTCACCTTTCTTGTCAAAAATATGAATTTCGATTTGAATAAACTTAAAGGTTAACGTTAAACAATGATAAAACAGTCATAATTTAACACTTCTCTGAAGTTCTGGTTATATTTTCTGTTTTACTTTATAACAGAGAATTTTCTCGATGCATATCCCAAATCCAATTAAATTTCGAATTTATTGAAAAATGATTCCTTTTATAGAATAAAACCGAATTGTTAAGAATACGGAGATCGTCTTTGTTTAGAGTGAAAACCCGTTCAAGTCTAATGGAAAACAATCGATCGTTTTGTTGTTCTCCGATGTTCTCACAGCGCTTTGTTCAGTTCTCCCTCAGACAAAATCGAACTACACCAAAGAAATAGAAGAAATTTCTATTTCAACAGGATCTGATAGATGTAAATTTCAAGTTACTCGAGGATCGTTTTCATGAAATCAGTAATTGAAGTATAGTTAACATTTTGACTTTATTCTTGCTTCGTTCTATACCGAAATCTTTATAATATCATAGGAAAGCAGCTTTACCGTAATGCAATTCAAGCATTTTCAAAACAAGAAAAGTTTGGCTAAGTTTTTATAACGCTTTTACCTGCAGTTCTATAGAATTCTGCGAAACTCGAGAGTTACATGATCTGCCCATTATCAATGAACAAATCAAATAGAATAAAGAAAACGATCCAATGTTTTGAATCAACGAATATTTGCATAACTTCATAACCAAGTACTCGTTAGAATAAATGAAGTATTCGATAGGAAACAACAGTAACAATATTTTCCCAGTTTCACCATTCTAGGATTACGCTAGTAGCTTTTTTTCTCAATTCTTTCTTTTCGTGGATCGAAACTGTAAATTATTTGAAAATTCATTTGAAAGAGCAAGACAATCGCTTCAATGTCTTTTGATTGATATCTACTATGAAGTTCTGGTGAATTTTTACTACGATAAAAATCTCTCTAACTTCAACATCGGTGTCGTTCGTTTAGTTGGGTATAGATCAGCATCATCTAGAGTTGGTTTCAATAAGTAACCATTTCTTAATTCGAAATTATAGATGGAAAACACGACATTCTTAAAACTGAATAGTAATCGTGTTTTTTTATTTTTGGCGTCAATATGTTGTAAAGCGAATACCTCGACTACTGTGAGCCACAAAATAATGAAATAAATTCGAATTCTTGCAATTAAAATAATATCTGATTGAGTAAAACAAGTAAATTATTCATTTCGTGCAGTAAAACTAAAGCGACGTTTGGTGCATTGTGATTAAAATATCTTAAAAGAAAATGTTTTCTCATTGACAGAATTTACAATCCTGTGCAGTTTCATGGAGATCTTTTTCATTAAGCGAATCAAATGTTCTTATTGAAACGTTTCGCTTCTAGATCCATCAATATGCTTAGTAACTCTGTGCGACAGTCACGGTAAAAATTTGTCGAAATCTTATTCTCTAATGTACTTCGTGCACTCTTAGGCAAATTCTGTTCTGATGGATAGTAAATTATCGTGACAGTTTCCAGAACAATAGAACTTTCCGAATGAATTTTCAAGTCGTTTTCTCATTTGACAAGCACAAAATCGTATCATTTGTGAAAATATTAATCATATTCTATCAGAAGGGTTTCCCTATTTCTCAAATTCTTCGCTCTTGTTGAAGATCGGTGAAGGGTTTGGGTGTGGGTGTGTCGGCTTATGCGTGAATTAAGAATCAATTACCACTCAACCATATTTCAGACCCACATCCACACCCACACACCCACACCCCACACCACACCCAATTTTCTTTTAATTGAATAGAAATGAGGCAATCTGAAAATTCCTGCTACTGAGATGAAATATCGATGTCACGGTAATTCCCACATTCAGCACGCCAATTTGTACGTATTTTATTTCTACCTGGTGATGAATTATTACTCTTACATGATCTGAAAATAATTAGGTCTGTGCTTGTTCACTTTGACTAAGTATATTGTCTTCATCTCTCGCTCTTTCCAAGAAGTGGTTGGACAAAGCCATCATAATTAGTCTTTCATCTTCTCTCAATCTATTTAACACACCGTTATCATTACGAAATTGTTGACGTATTTTTGTTATTTGATCCAAACCAAATAATAGTAGTTTTACATCAAGTTCGCTGTATAAGAATGGTTCTTCGATTTTGTTTCTATGGCGTGCTGTCCAAGTAGTCAAATATCCTTGTTGTTCGGGTGATGAACAAAATATTTTGATATTTTGTAGGTGTGGTGTGTTATTGAAGTAATTGTTTTCAACCAGCCATCCCGTATTGTCTTCATAAGTAAATAATGTGATCATTTTTTGATGGTTCTCGTCGATGTGATTTTGACACTCATTTGTATTCCTGAACGGATTAATAAATGGCATCGCATGAACATTACGTAAGTTAATAGCAATATGTACTCCTGTCATGTCGTAAAGTAGGAGAGCCCAAAAACTAGCCGGTGTATATATAACACGATCAAATATAATATCGTCGATAGTTGGCATCTGAAATGAAACATGGTTGAGAACCAATACATATTTTAAATGTAAAAAGAAGACGCTTATTTTAATCCTTTAAAAAAAGAATCAATATTACAAAGTTGATGAGCTTTCATGAACATGTCTTTAGCTGTCTTAACATCTTTTTTATTGCTGGATTCGGTACCTAATTTACTGTAATGAGCAATAAGATCGTGTTTTAATCGAGAACAGAGATCATCATAGTTATCGATAAAGGTTTCATTTTCCAATGATGATTGTCCATAACGACAGACGATTTTGACATTTTGAAGCTTTTGTAAATCAACGATAACTAAGTCGTTGTAATCTACATCAATGACAATGAATATTTTACCAGAATCTTCATGGCTGATCAAGTATTCATGACAGTCAAGCTGACTGTGAAACACTAAAGCAGATGAAACGACTTCGGAAAACATATTTTTTACTTTTTCCACTTCAATGTCATTTTGCAATGTTGATTTGAGCCATATGAGTGTTGTTATTGTACAAATCGATGAATTAGTGGTAGTATTATGAGCAGAAAGCCTCTGGTGTACCTTCTTCAATTCGCTATGGATTCGATTGACTTGTTCTTCTTTTATTTTCGCTATTGATAAATCACCAGATGCTGAATACGTCCTTGCTTCTTTTTCATAACATCGATATATTTCATCAGCCAATTGACAAATGATATCTTCACCAGTAGAAAATCGTTCTCTATGATCAACTTTGTTTTTATCATCCTCCAGGATGAAAATTGCTTTAACCAGTTCAGGTTTGTTGCTCATAGTGGCCAAAAACTCGCTACTTACAAAAAGAAGGGTGTTCTTCTTAGGCAGTTCATCAAAGTCAAAGGCCGAAATATTGTTGAAACGTAATATAGAGTCTTCTGCCAACAAACACAAAGTATCTAGCATGGCGGAAGCTAGTTCATTCAAACGTGTCGACAAGTCGATAACAACAAATTGAAAAGTTGTGGAAGAAACTAAAAGAAATTGTAATGTCTTTGTCATGTGTACTGGGTTAGGCACACGATGAATCCAAACTTCTCGGGTTCATCATTTTCTGCCTCAAGAATTTCAGATTCAGTCATTGACTTAGTTGTGACAAGAGCAATCAACAATAAAGAGCGCAAATACTTGTATATATTTTCGTCAGTATTCTAAATAGGAGTGAACCGAGTTGGTAAGGGTGTGTATGTCACCCGGGAATCTGGGTGGTTCTAGTGTATCTGGATGATAGTCATTCAAATATGGGACGGGACTACTGACCGACTATTTCGTACCGGTGAAATATTGTCACTATCTGCACTATTGATCCAGTGGTCGAAACAGGTGTAAATGCTTCTGAGTTTTTTCTATGATTACATTCATTCAAAAAAGTACAATTTTCATTAAACACATGGGTCAAGTTAAATTCAGTTTGGTAAATAATTTCGTATATGATCGCGATAATTTTAATGTTGTAAATATTGAAATATTGTACCATTATGTAACAACATACCAAGGTAGATGACAATTTTGCACCATGAAGGAAACATTTCAGTTTAAGGCTGAATGTATTTTCTGTAGGTTAATTGCTACTCAGAGAAAGAGAAGTGTCACAAATATCCTACTAATCAATGGTCTACCCTAATGAATGTACTGAATCAAGGGTACCTGAAAAAGTACCCTGGTACTAGTATGTCACAGGTACTTTTGGGTACTTAAGTACCTTATAGTACTTTTAGGTACTTATAAGGTACTCGGGTGGGTACCCTGCTGCATAGCGTCTAGTAAGTGGGTACTTGAAGTTACTGATCAAATACTCGGCTGGGTACTATTGCGCAGTAAGTTTAGGTACCCTGCTGCCAAAGCTGCAGTATGTTGATGATCGAACCTAACCTTCGACTTTTTTCATTTTTGCTTCTGTCAAAGCAAATTATAATTTTTTTTCGTTTTTATTTAATTTAATTTTTTCAATTCTGAAAATTCAAGCGGGTCAAATTTCTCGATCTGATCGAGCTTGAGTTGATCAGATCTCCACCAGACCATATCAAGGTAGTCCTCTCTCGATTTATGATCGAGATCGGCATTTTTCGACTATAATAAATAGTCAAGAAATAATCTAGAAAAGATTAGTATGAAGATATATTAGTTTTTTATGTTTTGTCTAGTTGTTTATATGGAGCTGTGTGTGCGAAAGAAAACGGTGAATGAACAGTCACTCTACAGAACGCGCCAAATCAAGGGTACCCTGTAGAGTTTTCCTAAGTAAAGTTACAGGTGCAGGTACTCATACAAGTACCTGTTCAGTAAACATACTGATGTGGGTACCCAATGCAGTAACTAGATCAGTATAATCACTGAAAATTTTCGAAGTACCCGTATCGGGTACCTTGCTGAGGCTTTCGCAGTACATGGGTACCCTGAACTCAGTACTTCCCCTAGGGTAATCACTTTAAATAGATGTGGACTCGGACCAATCAGATGTTTTTTTAGTCAAAAGGACAGTTTGGACAGGTGTAACGGGTACAACGGCGATCCATTCCAGTCTGAAAGTACAAGATCGGTTTCATTCATGCCCCGCATCTGAATCTCTGGATAACGTTCATTCTGATTTTGAATGCTTATGCTCACGTAGAGTAACAGCGGGTTATATGTATACTTACACTGGATACAATTTACTCCATCTTCTCAAATTTCACTGGTTACTCCCTATGAACCTTCATGATGATTTCTCTGTGAGAGGATTTGCTTTAAAGTTTTTTCATATCAGGCATCTAGTCCCATTCTTTCTTACTCCAAGTAGAATCATATATAGTGTCATCAGACTATATTGTTTTAATTCTTAGTGAAGTAATTTCAGTGGACCTTGTTTCTTAGGATATCAGTTTCTTCGAACATCACTTTCCTCGCAAAACTCTAGTTTTGTGGGAAACAAGTGGAAAGCATTGTTCAAGTGTTTAGCATAGAACTTGTGGACGGTCCAGCCCCCAAACCCCCATCGATTTCTACAGAAGAGTTGACTAATTAATTCATTTCTAATTTATATTTCATTAGTAAATCATCAGTGGCCCGTCACGAACAGGTTTCAAGGTATTATTGAAATTAAAGGTAAACTCATATCTTATTCAAGCATTTGCGGATGATCTCCCTCCTTGTTAAAGTTTTATATTGTTGAGTAATTAATTATGAAGTGGCATGTACCAGTATAAAGAAAAAATTAGAAGTTTGAGAGGATTATTAGGAACAGCTACATCGTGTTTCATATTTTAATCCTGCAGGGATTGCGCTAACAGTTCTTTATGGAAAGTTCATTGACTGATGGAAATTATCGAAGGAGTTCATTTTTTATCAAAGTATGTACTCGAGGTGTGTCTCCATACCCTTAATAGAACCGGTATCAGCTAATTTTTTTCACGAAGTGTTATTTCGACAAAACGACAGTGATGATGACTTCTCGTATTCCTGGTACTACTGATTATATTGTGGGCGGTTACCAACACAAAGTCAGTTTTGTATTATACATAGATCAACTTCGGATATATACACATTGAATTTTTCAAGGCAAACGAACATCTTTTTCACGATATGAATGCCACAATAGATCACAAATATGGATCTGTGAACATGATATCGTCAGAATCAACAATGGATCAATATTTTTCGAATCCCTTACATCAAAACTCATTAGAGCACTTCTCTCTACAAAATTACCTTAAATTGGACAGAATCTGATATCTCGATTGCACAACTTCTATAGGAGCCGATCGTGAATCACATGAATCTCATGTAAAAATTTTGATCCAAAAATGTCACTATTAAGTACGTTCAATAGTTTTTCAGGAAATGTAAAAAGTATTTATAAGTGAACGTTTTAAAGTAACTATTAGTATACTTATAAGTACTTTTGTTACTTTTCCTATAATAAAGTTATTGGTGTACCAAAACTATTTTATCTACATAAAGATGATACATTTTCGCTATAAAAATCCTCCGAAACTAACAAAATCTTTATGTCTGTTATCAATAGTTTTATTCACTCTATGTAATATTGGTAATACATGAATAGTTACCAAAACTGAAAAAAAAATGTAAGTTTTGGAAGGTTTTAGCGAAAAACGTGCATATTTTCAACAAATATTAATTACCAAAACTTGTTATTTTTTCTTTGGTTTTGGTAACTATAGTACGAATATTAAATAGAGCGAATAAAACTGATTACAGTGGATATGAAGATTTGGTTGATTTTCGAGAGTTTCCATAAAGAAAATGTATCATCTTTATCTAAATAAAAATGGTTTTGTTGCACTCCAAAATACAAAAGAAAGTACTTTCGAAAGTACTATAAACTACGTATGAAATTATGCTTTGAATTAATCAAATTACTCAATATTTCTTCAAAAACTGAAGTTTCACTCTTACTTATGTTCAATTTAGACAAATAAATATGAATGAGCGCTCGATCATTTCTACAAACATTTTATATGAAACCTAAAAGCAAGTATATCTGATATCTTTATTCAAATCAGTGTTCTTTTATATAGGTCTCAAGCATGTGAAATATTGGGGTGATTGAATAGTGATCATAGTGCTTATTAGTACTTTCAGAAGTACTATAAAGTACTTTTAGAATTACCATAGAGTACGTTTGAAAGTAAAAAATTGTATTGAAAATTACTATTGAAAATATTAAAAGTACTAATGCATACTTTATTAAACACAGAAGTACTATTAAATACATTCGAAAGTATGGGAAGTATAGGAAGTACCTTTCAAAGTGTCAATAGTACTAATATATACTTTATTAGATACAAATTTCTTTCGAGCACTTTTGAAAGTAGAACAATGTGAAAAGTACTTTAAACAGTGAAAAATAATGGGGAAAGTTGTGTTATTTTACTTTATTAATATGAAAAGTACTTAATAATTGATTTTTTTCACCTTTTTTTACATGGAAGTGTTCCTTATGCAAGAACGTTTGAGAGGGTGTGGGTGTGACTGTAGGAAGAGATAAGTCGAATTTAGCCTTCTTCCCGTCGATACTTACAGCACCCGACACCACCACCCTAGAACTCTTTGCAATAACAAAATGATCAAGATATGGATATGTGTGCCGAGAAGAGTCGAATCTACAACGATCTTCTACGAATATTATCAACGTCTTGTCTTTAACCATAAATACTTTCTCATAAAGTAGAAGGCCTATCTCCCTATGAGCCATTGCACGAGAGCCACGACCATCCGTGCTCAATGAACATCTCAGATTTCAATGAAACTTTGCCTATATGTAGCCCCAGGTGAGTCAGGACAATGCACAAAATTTTAGCTCCTAAAACCTTTCCTTCGCTGAGATATTCAATTTACAATGTAGCCTCTCTATGGTAAAAAATGATGGTTACGATAGCTTTTTTCATGTGTTGTAGATATCGCCATTTGTCAACAGTAATGTTTCTAGTTATGAAACTTTGTGGGTATATACTACTACCCATGACGTAAATTTCTGCGAAAAAAACGCGTTCCGAAAACGCGTTTCTCCATTACTGCGAAACGCGTTAATACTGGCCGGTTTAACGCGTTTCACATATGCTAAAATAAAAGTTGCGGAACGATTCTTTCTTAGTAGCATTTCGCAGTCTTTTTCAAACTATGGTATTTCATAATTTGAAGGCGAAAAAAATTAAAACCACGAAGAACTTTGTAGAACTCAACTTATAGATGCTATCCAAACACCCATTCCCAATTAAATCATATCATTTCGGAGTTAACCTACATTTATTTTGATAAAACGAAGAGGTGGATTCGAACACGAGAACACCAGAATAGAAGATATGCGCACTTACCATTCAACTAAAATGGTCGTATAGTATATGTATCTATTCTACTCTTATTTAGACGTGTCATGTAAACTTGTTTGAATAAGTTTCTATTTCACATCTGAATGAGAGATGAAGAATCATATTTATTTTCCTGCTTCTAACCAAGTATGAGTGCGATTTTCTGTTACTTTATTTTAAATTTAACTTTAAAGAGTAACATCTGCATAAATATTTTTTTAAGCGAAACTATCCACCGTAAATGAATTTAATTCCATATAAAATGGATTTAAAATTTGAAAGAATTAAATTTCACATGCCTTAATTCTAAAGAATTCCTATTTTAAATTTTGAATTTTTGAAAACTTTTCCTGGATTTAATAATCGTTTATAAAGGCAAATCCATGATCTGTAAGACCAAGCTTATTCATAATTAAAAGAAATGTTTTTCTATAATTCTAATCTCTTTCATGAGCAAGCCATAATTAGCTGCATCGATAAAATGCGAACGAAGTTCATATTATAGTCATATTTCCAGGAGTATATAATCAGTCACTATAATATTAAACAGTCCACATATAGATTAACGATAATAATTATGACAAATCATACTTTTCGCGAAAATAATTTGTTCTCACAGTAACGCTAAGTTTTCATACACATTATTTTTACTTCAATCGTCACTAATTTGTTTCAAATTTTTTAATATTTAATACAGTCCCGTATTCAATGACACGAAACGCGTTTCATTTGAATGAAAAGGTAGTGAAATAAGTTTTCTAACAAGAGATATACTTTAGTTACACTCTAATATTCAATGTTAGTGTAACTTGGAATTAGTTTCAGAAAACGACGCAATCTGTCTAAGTATTGGGATAATTTGATTCTGACCTCGCCTACGGAAGATTTTCACCGCCATCTTTATGACCAAAAACAATGCGATCAGCAAATCTTTTGTAAAACCAGTTCGAATAATTTCGACAATCATGAAAATATCTGAGTTTTCTTAAACAACATGCTGTATGAAGATAAATTTGGTGGGAGATGCTGCGACAAAAGAGATTCATTTTTCATCATTCGAAACATAAACGATGCAAAATACATTTTAAAGAGATGCGTTTCGCATTTTCGTCTAATTTTGACTCTGTAAAATGCGTTTCTTGTCGATCAACATCAGTTCAACAGCGTTTCGCTTCGTAAACGCTGCGAAGCGTAATCTCAAAAAGAAGCGCTTCGCATCATCTAGAAAAGTCAAGGCAGCAAAACACGTTCTTTCTAAGTAAAGATGCTGCGAAACGCATTTCCTCTCGAAAAAACGGAGGGAAACGCATGTCAGAACCTTGGAAACGCGTTATGTAGTGCGTTTCCTTAAATATTTTACGCCATGGGAAATATTTTGCAATTTACATACAGTCTTGATGATAGTCTTCAAGTTCTCAACACTGTATTCCATCTTTTTGTGGATACATCGAAATCGGTTCTTTAAATGACCGAAGGCTCTTTCAACTGTACATCGAGATCTGCTAAGCCTATAATTGAACAACGTTTGATTTTGAGGCATATTAGGTCGATCAGTGTATGGTTTCATCATGCTTTTACTTAAAGGAAAAGCAGAGTCTGCAATAAGATGGGTTTGAATGTTAAAATTATTCTACGTGAAGTATGTTTGAGAATAAATAGGAGTTTGCATAACTTCAAATAACGTTGACCGAGTGTAAACAAATGTATCATTACACCTACCAGGAGCACCGATGTTAACATAACTAAACTTTCAAGATGCATCAACAACAGCTAATAATATTACTGAGTGATATTTTTTATAATTAAAGTAATCAGTTTCTTCGCCCGTTGGTGGTGCAATACTTATGTGTGTTCCATCAATCGATCCTACGCACATTGGATAACCATATTTATTTAAAAAACTATCAGTTGCTTGTTGTATTTCTTGAGGAGTAACTGGAAATTCGATTAATCGATGAAAAAATAATTCGACGATAACACCACAAAATTGATGCAAAATCTTTGCCGCAGTTGATTTTCCTATCCCGATTAAGTGAGCAACAGTTCTCAATTCATTTGTTGAACCGAGTAAATACAGAGCACAAGCCAAACGTTTGTCAACAGAAATAGCAGGGCGTAATATTGAGTCGTGTTTTCTCAGATAAGGCTCGAGTTGATCAAGAATTATTTTAAATGTTGATTTTTGAATTCGAAAATTATCCTTAAATTGTTTATCATTCATTTGAGGCACAATGTTTAACCACCAATAACCCCTTTTAGAGTAAGCCCACGTAACTCGACGATGCTGAATGATTGATTGATTTATTAGAGAATTCAGCTGATAGACTAGTAAGTTACGCAAAAATAATGCTCGTCTTTTTTTACGTTGTTGACGTTCGTATTCATTGCTATTTTTTCAAATTCGACGAGTAATTGAACGCTTTTTCTTTAAATATGAATCAATAAATCCTAGAAGGAATATTTTGTCCATTATCTGCAGAAAAGTTAAAATAAGCATTTAGCAACTTTCAATGTTTTAATACGTAAAGAGTATTATTAAGTATTCTGATGTATCATACTAATTACGGTCATAAACAAATGTTCAAGTAATTTTTATTAATTAATCGATTCCTTTTAATAGGAAGCAGAAATCTCTGTTGTCTTGAAATGATACTTGATATTAGATGAATGGTGAATCACAAAATTAAATCAACAAATATTTTATTTATAACAACCAGAGCATAACGTAACATGGATCATCAAGCGTTATAACAATCATCCTGATCACATATGACCTTATAATTTCAATCACATAGTTTTAACAAAACGATAACGCTTATGAATGCGATTACATGAATGAAATCCATGAACAACGAACTTCTTCGATGTAAAAAAAAGCAAAAAAAATAAATTCTAAAATATATTGACCAAGTACTGCTCAACAACGCCATAACATCTATCAAACAAAGAAAACTTATCAAATGTATCTTTATACAAATAATAAAAAACAATAGTTGAAGACGAAATATAATTAAATGATCAATTCAACGATTTTGATTGAAACTATTTGCAATATTTTTGAACACATTTAAAAACTCCTTTTCGTAGGATGTGCGTATGTGGGGGTGTGTGTCTAGTTAAAGAAAATACTAAGACCCACACCCACACCCTCACACGCTAATATACTGAATAATCGAATTAAAATATGACTGAAACTATTGAATACGGAAATTATAAGGAATATTGCTACGACTTATAGTTATTTACTAATACATGCAGAAAAGGTTATTGATTCTAGCTCACTTTGCGCAGACTGATGGGGAAAACTTTTACAATCAAAATAAGATAATATCAGCATTGTCCTCAGCATGGAAAGTTACCTAGGGTCTATAGAGATCAAAAGAACTGAATGTTAAAGCATAGAGTTAATTTCCTATGTTATACAAATTTCACATTTTTCCAAAAAGATATTCCTTGTATCCAACCATTTCTGGAGGTCCAACATTGATTTCTCTATGGAATTATAGGCCATGGAGAGTACTGCAAAGTCATAAGGTCCAACCCGCAAGGTGACCCATTTCTTGGGAAATAATCGACTCTAAATATCGACATTTTTGTCAAAAGTTCATTTTTGAAACGCTTGTTCTGGCTGAACGGCTCCATTGAATGGGTTGAAATTGCATCTATGGTGAAAATGTCAGGTCTCTATATCATTCCTATGCATAGTTATGATGGGTCAAACTTACTAAAAAAATCTCCATTTTTGTATTTTGATGACTTATAATTATTGAATGGTTCCATATTTCGGGATAAAAAATTTATCATAGGTGGAACTCATCTAGTTGTATTTGTGAAAAAAACTTGAGCTCACTCCATACAGCCAGCCATTGCTGAGGTATGGTCATATTTTCACGCCTTCTCATAAAACAGGCATTGGAGAGTGTTTGCAGTAAAACTCCCATAAAAAATAAACGGCTGTTTAGATTTTCAAAATTCTTTCACCATTATTCTCAGGACTCTTCCATCTATTACATATCATAAACTGAGCACGATTTGGTGATATCGATTAAGCAGGTTTGGTCGTGGCTTATATGGACTGGCTCATAAATCATTAAACTATTGGAGCGTCAGACATAATTTAACCTTAATCTACCTAAACTTAGTGTAGCATTCTCTGCAGGTTCAGTTGAAATTATATGAGAAAACGGCAAAGCTGCTTTCTGTGAACATTCTCCTGAATCGGGTGCTGAAAAGTAAATGATGCATATAGTATATTGACTTATTTTATTTAAGAAAAATTTAGTTTAATCCGTTTTCAGTGAATTTCCTAGAAACTAACTAAAAGATAGTAGATGATCTTTTGATGATCTATGAGTCTGCTTTTCCGCTCAGTTAGGCTCCTACATTCAAAGCATTTTCACTCCCAGTCGAATAATCAAGTTCATTCCTTAAAGTTAATTAGCATAGATTTTCAGTTTATTTTTATTAAACAAAAAATGTGTGAAGCTAACCTTGCTTTGCAGAATGTTTAATTTCTTGAATTAATTTTGTAGTTAGTTCTTGAAAAAATCGAAGAGGTATTTGTGTTTTTTCTTTGTCTGGAACCATAATATTAAATAGCTCGGCGAAACGTTTTTGCTTTAAGGTTTCGCTACTGACTTCTTCAACTAATTGAAGTAATTTAACAGGAAATTTCGGCTGGTTTTCTCGGTCTATTATCAATTTATATATTGTTGGCATAGCTTCTTTGATAGTTTGATCTGTAAATCCTATGTACTGCTGTTTTTCATCTACGAGCACATTTTGCGTAGCTTTTTCGTCAAAGTCGTCTATCGAGAGAAATGATGATTGAAGAAACAGACGATACGATTGATAGGTAATTTTTTCAGCAAATTTGTGAAGACAAATTACACGATGACCGATCATCGCGGCCAAATCGAGACAACCACTTGTATTGCCAATAATTGTCTTGAGATTTTTCTTTGTTAAAGATTGAAGAAGATATTCCAGATGGAACAGTTTTCCATAATCCTTTTTTTTACCATTGGTTGTAAATGGGAAGCAAATTGTTTTGTTTTTGATGTTGTTTATTTGCTCAGGTTTCCGTGCTCTTGAGTCAACGAATAGATACCACACTTCAAAAGCTTTTGACTTAAGATATGATTCTAATTGAAGAAGTATTTCGGGTTCACTTATATTTTGATCTTTATTAGCCTTCGATGAGTAACGAATTTGCAGAATGATCAAAGGCTTTTCATTAGGGAGATTCTTGATGTGTTCTTTAACAGAGTCTTTAATCTTTGTGTTAATATTTTTATTCACTGACCACTTTTGATACGATTCGTTTAAAGTTTTCACAGCATGATCTCGTCCGTGTTTGATGACATAATACGATATTATTGTGGTTAATAGTTTTTGCTCCAAATAAAATGTTCTTATTTTATTAGATGGCTTCAATATACGTTTATACATTTCATCACTACGTGGATTCTGTCGGTAGCAACGGTGTTTAAGAAATACTGATTCACAAAACTGTTCTTTGAACCCTAAATATTTGGCAAATTGAATACAACGCAAAGTTTGAGCATACGTATTCATTTTTGATTCTAGATTTTCTTCCGTTGTTTGTCCGTCATATGTTAGTTGAATCATCGGCAACTTGTGTTTTTCGAATTTTGCTAACATAAGATAAGTAATTATGTGATAAATATCACCAGAACTATTCAATGGTGGCGAACAGACCGTATACTTGGCTGTGATTGATGGTGACCTTGAAAATGGATGATCAGGCAAGAGTAGGTATTGATCCAGGTGCACTTGTTCAAGAGATTTGGTAATCTCTTCTGTCGAATCAACAGCTCTAGCCATGAATACACAGTATTAAGGTTAAATATGTATTCTGTCTTTTGATTATATATAAAAGAAAAAGAATGCTATTTTTTAGGACAAGGATCACACGCGAAAAACGTAAAATAAACTGAAATAAGAAAAAAAAAACTCGGATTTAAATTCGAGCGTTATGTGTACTTCAAAAAGTGAAGAAACAATTCGATAGGAACAAGCTAGAGACTTGTGGCTTTTACCATTCGATAGCCAAGACTTAGGAACATATTTTCGTATACAAACGTTTTCCACTTAGAAAAAGTCCTAGCAGTTTTCTCAGCAAATCTTCGGAAAGCAATAACAGATTTCTGAAAACTGTCATAAGGACTTAGTGATATTTTTATATACGTAGATAGCCAAGAGTGTCCGCTACAAAATGAAACATGGATGACAATTCTTTTTTATAAGGTTGGGCGGAACAAGAAGTTTTCTCGAAGCCCAAGGGCCCCATACTCTGCTAGTATTAGGATGCATCAAACGCGGTTCGATTCGGTTCCGATTCTTGGATTTGGTCGGAATCGGTTGAAACTGGAATCGGATTTGGTCGAACCGGAATTGGATTCGATTTGAACCGGAGCCGGATTTGAGGAGAATTGGAAAATTATCGACTAGAATTCCATTGACAAAGAAGAGTAATTTTTTTGCCTTGATTTCAATCAGATGTGATATTCATTCATAGATTGATGGAAGCATACGAACACAAAGAGATTTCATTTCCTGTTCTAACCAAATCCGGCTCCGGTTCCAACCAGTTCCTGCCAAATCCGGCTCCGGTTCCAACCAGTTCCTGCCAAATCCGACTCCGGTTCCAACCAGTTCCTGCCAAATCCGGTTCTAGAACCGGAACCGGGTTTGGTGCATCCCTAACTAGTATAGCACTATTGTAAGTATGTAGAAAGATAGACTACCGACTATGCTGAACATCATATCAATATTTTTTTTGGTTACTAGAATAGTTTTTTTATAAATTATATACGATTACTTTCAATATCTTGTGTCTTGGTATCAACAACGTTTTTATAACATTTTCTACGCTATTTATCCTCAATATAATGAAAAGCAGGAACAAAAATAATCTTTCTTTTGTCGAAAGGACATGTCAAATATCTGTTATGATATAAGAACTTTTATATTTGTGACATTGTCATAATTAGGTTACTCCAGAATCTGAACCATCTAGACTTGCTTGGGAAAGCAATAATAGATTGGTGCGTCGCTCTAAAAATCAAGTATGAACCTCATATGACAAGAACTGAGTTAATTCAATTAGCCTTTATGCATTTATCAACAAAAGAATTTATAGTTGATAAAGTAGCAGGTAAATATAATATTGAGATTATTAGAATACCAGTGAAAGGCTGCGTCTTAAACCCAATCGAACTGGACTGCGCGGGCTTAAAAGTTACGTTTGGCAACAAATTGTACGTTTTAGTTTGAAGGATATTGGACAACTATGTAATGGATGACTCGCAGCATGTGGTCCTGATCATGTCTCCGGTTATTTTACACACACATATGCAACAGAAAAAATATTTAAAATTGCTGACAAAAATGTTGAAGAAAGAGAAAATGATCTGATTGATAGTGACGATGATATTAGAGAAGACACATTGGACGATCAAGATGGTGAACTCGATTAATAGATTACCTTAATTAAACGGAAAGATTATTTTTGTTCCTGCTTTTCATTATATTGAGGATAAATAGCGTAGAAAATGTTATAAAAACGTTGTTGATACCAAGACACAAGATATTGAAAGTAATCGTATATAATTTATAAAAAACGCTGTTAGCGTAATCCCTTTGGGATTAAAAGTGTGAAACACAACACCCATCTCATGATGTGTTTTGAGGATATCCGGAATAATTTGCGATGCTATAGAAAGTGTCGACTCTGTCACTGTCTGTGATGGTGTTGCTACGTGTGTGTCACGGTCTGTGAGGGGAGGGAGGGGGCGGGGTGGTGTGTGCAAATGTCTGCCTATATACACTTCAACACTCCTTTCAGTTCGTGTTTCACAAAACTATTCTAGCAACAAAAAAATATTGATATGATGTTCAGCATAGCCGCGAGTCTATGTTTCTACATGTTTACAATAGTGCTCTACTAGTAGAGTATGGGGCCCTAGGGCTTCGAGAAAACTTCTTGTTCCGCCCAACCTTATAAAAAAGAATTGTCATCCATGTTTCATTTTGTAGCGGACACTCTTGGCTATCTACGTATATAAAAATATCACTAAGTCCTTATGACAGTTTTCAGAAATCTGTTATTGCTTTCCGAAGATTTGCTGAGAAAACTGCTAGGACTTTTTCTAAGTGGAAAACGTTTGTATACGAAAATATGTTCCTAAGTCTTGGCTATCGAATGGTAAAAGCCACAAGTCTCTAGCTTGCTCCTATCGAAAGTTATTCAAAACATATCCGAGTGCATTGAGTTCTGGCGCCCATAATAATACTGATCAATATCAATACGGATATCAATGCGAGTTTCAATACTGGTAACGATGCCATAACGAATACGAACACCAGCCAATACCAATACATATCAATATCACCAATACGACTTAAAATTGATATTCGAGGTATTGATATTGTTATATCCTTAGAGTATCATCTAGTCGTATAGACTTGATGAGCTCTCTTATGGTAGATTTACCCAAACAATGAGCAGGTAAATTCTATTGTGTGAAACGATTAATATTATCTTTCTTATGTTTTAGATTGATTCGAACATGAAAATTGAGAGTAAGTCTAATTTTATCAAATTAAATTTAAATATATGTATTCTATTAAACGTTAGGCTATAAACATCAAGCTTGTGAGTTAAGATTGACTTTATCAAACAGATATTAATTCATTTCTATTTCTTTTGCAGATTGATTTGAATACAACTCTCACCAGGTAAGTCTGATTATATCATATGAAATTAACAATATATTTGTATTTTGATTTTAGGTTAATTAAAATCAGGAAATGAATAGGTGAATGATGATAAATAAAGAAAAAAGCATTCATATTTCTATTATAGTTTGATTCAAATGTTAAAATATGTGTAAGTTTGATGTTCTAAGACATACTGACTGTGTTTATTTTTCTAATTTAGATTTCTTCGCAGTACGTTTGTGTCTTAATCATTGAGCCATTCAGTACTTCCGCTTTAATTGAAATTGATTGATTATTTCAGATCTGAATTATTTAATAGTAGACAAGTAAATAAGTCCAGTTTATTTTATGCGAATAAAATCGCAGGAAAATTTGATCTTAAAAAAGTGACTAGATTTACTTATTTGTCTATTAATAAATAATTCAGATCTGAAATGATCGCTCAATTTCAATGAAAGTGGAAGTAGTAAATGACTCGATGATAAAAACAGTAGTACTAGCTATTAATGAACCACAAATTTTTTTGCCGATTCCGAGATAGGTTCGGTATGAAACTTCATTTTTCATGGAACCTAATAAGGTTCTTCCCGTGTGTCCACTGCAAGAACCTTTTTAGGTTTGGTAAATTGCCTTGTTTTATAGTGTTCAGAAAAGTAATTTCCTTTGGTGTACTACTACGCTGACTACTTTTTTTAGAACAGTTCAAAACAATGGAACCCAACGCAAACCTGAACTTACCGAATCCTAACATTCTGGCTCTTGACATACCGAATATCTACACTTATCCTAGTTCAGAGTCAGAGCATTGGCTATTTGCAGTAAGGCAATATAACGCAATGAGCAATATACTATTGATGCTGGTCTTTGTCAGAAATATGAAAGGCAGTCTTTTGATCATGCGTCATTTATATAGTATGTTATTTGTTCACCCATAATTTCTCAATTTTTTTGTCTCGTTTTTTTCAAAGAACATAGAGAAATGAAACCATTTTCGCTGCATAACACCATGAAAAATAATTTTGTAAGAGAATTCGCAAAGAAGCAAGCATAAAAACGTAGCTAATACTTAAAAATAAGGGGAATGAAATCCCGTCTTAGACTGTAAAAGAAAGAACACAATTTTGTAATGCTTAAACAAAAACTTTCCCCTATCAATATTTTAGTGAGGAAGATTTTTTTTCTCGTTTCTAATGCAGATAAAAACGCAAAAAAAGTTGTTATTGCAAAAAATAAGAAAAATGACGTTGTCTCGTAAGAACGAAGAGAAAAAGAGAAATTTGTTGACACAAAAGCCATAAAAAACAATCTGCTATAACAGGGTAAAAAATGACGCAGAATTATTAGTTCCTATAACAATGCAATTGCGCAAATTTTAGCTTTGTTACCAAAAGTTACTTAAAAAGTTAGAGAAAAAAGTGAAAGGAGATAAAAACAGGGTGTGGGTGTCGGTGTGGGTGTGGCTGTGGCTGTGAGTATTCGTGAAGGTGTTGGTGTGGTTGTGGTTGTTGCTGTGAGTGTGAGTGTCGGTCTACGTAGCGCGTGGATTAAGCAGAAGACATCCTCACGCGCATCCACACCTACATGCATCCAAACCAAAACCCGCACCCACATCCACACCCTCTTCGCATGAAATACTAGTCAAATAGTTGCTCGATCTAAATTGACGAAAGAAACTGATGTATGCTATATCCATCATAAGACTCAAGAGAGTCATCTCTAAAATAAATAGGGCGAAACAACACTAACGTTTGAATTGAATTCACTTCAATATGATATTTGAAAATTCTTTAAATATTAAAATGAAGAAAAGCAAAGTAAGTTTTCTTTTCTCATTAAACTTCCTTTATGAAATTCGCAAGAATTATAGGATAAATAAACAAAGAAAAATTAATTAAACTAAATTTTCCTATTTCTATCAATATAAGTCGAAGAAATAGGAGCACAACTGTTACGAGAAAAGAACACGAAACTATTCAATTCTACCTATTATAAATGCCCGCTATTTTTCGAAATATCTCAATAAAGGAAGATATAAATGAAAACAACTAAACTTTTAGGTTTCTTTCGGACAAATGACGTGCAATTCTCGGAATAACCAACTGGAAAAAGAAAAAGAAAGCAGTTTTTTTCATCCTGTTGTTGCGGCGAAATCTTCGGATACTATTGGAATAATTAGAAAACAAAGGAAGTAAACTAAAATAGTTTTCGGCATTTTACTGTTCGGATTTTCTCAGAAAAATTACATGAACCACTCTCAAGAAGCAACTAAAAGAAAACAAAATGAAAGCAGTTTTTCATTCTGTTGCTGCAGTTAAATCTTTCGCAACTATTGGAATAATTAGAAAAAAAAGCAAGTAAACTAAAATAGTTCTCTGCATTTTACTGTTCGGATGTTCTCAGAAAAATAAAATGAACCACTCTCAAGAAGCAACTAAAACAAAAGAAAAACAAAGCAGTTTTTCTCATCGTGTTTCTTCTGTAAAACCTTCGGCAACTATGGGAACAAATATAAAAAAAAACTAATAAAGTAAACTAGTTTTCTTCGTTCTACGATGTAGTTTTTCTCACAGAAATGACGAGCAACACTCTGAAGAAGCAATTAAAAGAAAAGAAAAACAAAGCAGTTTTTCTCATCCTGTTTCTTCTGTAAAATCTCCTACAACTATCGGAACAGATGTTAGAAAAAAACTAATAAAGTAAACTAGTTTTCTTCGTTCTACGCTGTAGCTTTTCTCACAGAAATGACGAGCAACACTCTCACGAAGCAATTAAAAGAAAAGACAAAGAAGGCAGTGCTTTTCATGTTCTTGCTTCCGTAAAGTTTCCGGGAGCTATCGGAATAATTGAGTAAAAGAAAGAACTAAACTAAACTAGCTTACTCCGTTTCTTCGTTAGCAAATAGTTAGTATTAATGCAATCAAACGGGAAACTGCAAAGTAAACTAAATTAATGTTTTCCGATGAAATGAACGCCGATTACGAGCATAAAAAGGCGACGCCCGAGAAAAATCAAATCCGGCAAACTGATTTGAACGGCCTGCATCGCGATGCACAACTATGAGAATAAATAATTCAAAGCAGCAAAGAAAAGAAAATAAATTGACGAGTAAATTCTATTACCAGCAGTGTCATCAGAGCTAATTCAAAAACAGGAAAATACAGTAAGGAAACCTTTCTGATTTTACTCAGAAACTGTCGAACGATACTGAGAATAACTAGAGACGTAACTTGTGCGAAAGAGCTGCGACCACCGTCATGAACGTTAAAATAGGCCGTCTTTTAGAGTCGCCACCGCTGATCTTCCCATGGCCTACATTTCGAAAAAACCCATGGATGAGGAAAGGAAACTGTTTCTTGTCATTTCATAGATTTTGGGTAACCCAGGGGAATCCGCTAAGCATTAGAATTAGAAAAACGCTGATAAAATATAAATAAAGAAAACATGAAACGAAGAATCAGTCTTTAGTTTTTTATGCACAACGGTGGAGTAAGAGTGTGCGTGTGGCTGTCGTGGGTGTGGGTGAGGGTGTGCGCCTGTCGGTTTATCCGTGGATTAGGACCCGAATAAACCTCGCCACTATCCACCGCATTCAAGACCAACACCCGACGACCACACACCCACACCCACACCCACCCGTAAGTAAGTTAATTCATGGATTCTCTAGTCTAGGCAGACAGAATATACCAACCTTTATCATTCAGCTTATATATAGAGCGTAGGCAGGAGAAAAGAAAAAGTGAGAACCGCAAACTAATTTAAACTACTTTGAACAACTTTTGTACTTTGATGTACTGTTCGAATTGAAGTAGGCTGTACCTCGTTGGTCTAAATCCTCTTTTATGAGTCCATTAAACTGGGACTTTTTGGTGAAAACTACATAAATATAAATTCCACAAGAGAAGATTTTAGTGTCATTTTGGTTTGCCCTACTTTGCTCGAAAGGTAAAAATGTCGAAATTAAATGTATCGAACGAAAAAAATTTCGACAGGAAAATTTTCTAAGTATGCGAACCACGAAAAGGGTACATGGTGTCATCTACCATTTAGATCTACTTACTGGTTTATCATTAGTCGTCAGAGCAAAAAAGAAGCCTATAGAAACCCAATTTAGAACTGAAGATTAGTTATTCATCAAGCATGGTTCTTCTTTTTTAAAAAATCTTTTGCTCCGAACGCTTTTTCGGTAAATAAAGTTTTAAATGAAAAACAACTTTTTAATCATTTTTCACGTATAGAACTAAAAGAAGAAATTTTGATTTACCCTACTAGTGTCGACAGTAAAAATGCCGAAAGGTAAAATTGTCGAAAACCCAAATATCGAAAATGAAAATTATAGAGATGTCAAAAGATGAAAACGTGGAGAATCACAATGTATGAAGCGATGAACTCCCTCACCCTCACCAGCACTCTTGCACCCGCATTCAGATCCCTCTTTATTGTATTGGATATTTCCACTTTTGACATTTTTATCTTTCAACCTTTTTTCTTTCGATCAAAGTATGGTTAAATGAAATTTTTTGATATCTATCAGTCGAGATTTTTAGCTTTCGACATTTTCACTTTTCGACATTTTCACCTTTCGATACATGTACTTTCGAAATTTTTACCTTTTGACATTTTTACCTTTCTACATTTTTACTTTCGACCAAAGTAGGGTTCACAGTCATTTTCTATGATAAAAATTCAATTTTGATTTTATGTTTTCAAATGCTTATATGGATGATAATTCTTCGAATCAACGGTAAAGGCGTAGTTGTTCTACAAAATCTAGACCACTGTATTTCATTTTAATTAGCAATCAATTTAAAAATAGTTAAGAAAAAATAACGAAATCGATTATGATGATTCTACACTCGTATGGATAAGAATTTCTTGCTGCGTAATCTCTCCTTCTGTATAATTCATCAATGATTGACATAATCTGTGATAATCCTCCAATAATAATTTGTAATGTACGTGATCGTCCCTAAAATTTGGAAGCAAGTCCTTTATAAAATCCATTCCAAACATCAATAATTTTCGATAGAGTGCCTTTTCAATAACGATACAATCATAATTTACGGATGGATGACGTCTCATCCACTTTGTGAAATAGTTTTTGTCCTTGATGTTTTGACAAAGTACAAAAAATCTATTTAATTGATTGGGTAACCCATAGCCATGCAATAACCATTGTTGAATATTTTCATCAATCATAAAAAGTGTGAATTCCTTATTATTGTTATTCGAAACATGATCTTTGTAATCATATTTATCATTGAAGACATTGATGAATGTCATCACATGCGCATTAGGTAATGGAATATCGATAGGTCTTTGATCGATTTGGTTAAATAGAAGTACCCAATGATCATATAAGGAATACAGTTCCCTATTATATACAATATCACCTACGGTTGTCATCTAAAAAGACAAGAATCTGCGAAAGCTAACGATTTTATTGCCTCATTTATTTAAATTTAAGAAGAAGAGCACACAATTTTTTAGTTGTCAATAGCATTTCCTTTGCTTTTTCTACATTTTCTCTCTCACGATACTCTGCTGCCAAAATACTAAAGTGTTGAAATAGATCATGGGTTAATTGAAAAAAAAAAGACTCCGTATTGTAGATATTTTTATCAGTTAGGTTTGATGAGCCATCATAATGATAAATTTTTTTCACGTTGCGAACCTCTTTGAAACCAGATATATATGACTTTTCGTAGTCATTATCGAGAATAAGAAATACAGTAGTATTAAATTCAATTTCGTGTAGACAATTACTCCACTCGTCTTTGTTAGAATATACTAAAACGTCTGAAACAATATCTTTAAATAGCTCGCTGATTTTGCCCATTGTGTCGTCTTGTCGATTCTTTAAATTCAGAATAACTAGTTTTACTGTTTGATCAATGGGTAATTTATTATCAACAGTATTCGCCGGGAATTTTCGATAGACGTTTTTTAATTCGATATGAATTCGATTTGCTAAATCTTCTTTTTCTTTAGCGAAAGAATCGTTGCCTGTTTTCGAGTCCTGTTTTGCTTCGAGCATATAGTAATGGTACAACTGATCTGCCAATTCAAATATAAGATCTTCAGCATTGGCGAATCGTTGATTACGATTCACTTCAGCCATATTTTCTTCCAATGCGAAACACTGTATCGCTTGTTTAGATTCGACTTTCATTGAAGAAATATATTGCAAAGTTGAGAAAAATAAAATTTTTTTATCACAGATTGTATTAAAATCAAAGTCTGCACCATTGTCATAAATCAATATTGAATCATTTGTTAATGAACGAAGAGTATTCAACATGGCTGTTGCAAGTTCATTCAGATGTTTTCGTAAATCCATAACAATGAATTGAGCAGTTTTTAAGCAAACTAAAATAGTAATCGAATATTGAATTCTATACAGCCAAAGGCATTGAACAACAATATATTCATTTAAAGTGACGATGAATCAATATAGGTGAATAAAAATAGTTTCTGTGTCTTATCATTACATATTTCAAAAAATCGTTCTAACATATTTTTTTATCTATGGTGTCTTTTGCAGATCTCTTAAAAGCTCATTTAAGTTCCTCTCTGCTTAATTGGCGACAGCATAGTAGAACTAATTGTATTTGTTGACGACAAAGCTCCCATAATACAAAGCAAAAGTTCCCATGTCGTGAAAATCGCCGCGATTTTCGGGATTTTCTAAAATATTGGCTTAAAATCGTGATTTATCGTAATCGGCGATTATTTCTGATTTTATCACGATTATGGAAGAAGAGCTGATTTTCAAAAATCATTGATAAATCATGGCAAGTATTCATTCATCGTTTTGTTATGAACACACAAGCATATATAAACAATGCCGTTCAATTCATAACAAATAAGTTTTCGAAATATTCTTTTCTGATAAATTATATCTTGGTTATTTTTAATCAAGTAAATGCCAATCCCGATCCATGATCTGGAGAGGACAGCACTGAAGCGGTCTGGTAAGAATTTGACCAACTCAAGGTTGGACAGATCGGACGATCTGAGAGAACTGATAACGAAAAAACTGGAATTAAATTAAAGAAAAAATCCAAATCTGTGTCTCCAAAAGAACCAATGAAATAGTAGAGAATATCAGTAACAGACGGTTAAATCTTGCATAAAATCGTGATTCATCGTAAAAATCGCTAAAATAATCGGGAAAAATCGGCGATTCTATCGCAATTCAGCACACGATTATCGTTTCGATGAATCGCGATTAATCGACAATTTTTAGCCGATTCAAGGGACATGGGTTGTTTAACTACTATACTATAAGATAGAAGATGACAATAGTTCGTAGAAAAAGTGGTGCGGGTGTGGGTGTAGACGCGAATGTTGGTCGGATTCTGGTTGGTTCTAGTCTATATGGACGACAGTCATTCGAATATGGGACCGTACTACCGAATAAGGGTGATACTTTCACTTTCCTTTTGCTTTCAGAAAGAAAACGAAAGTTATTGCTTCCCCTCACTTTTCTTTCCGAAAAGAAACGAAAGGAAAGTTGAAACTTTTTATTTTGTTAGAATTTTACAGTATATGTGTTAACAATGATAAAGGTGTTAAAGCAAGCATCCAAACATCAGTAACACTGATGGATCTTTGTTTCCTGTCTTTCGTCACTATTTGTTTTTTAAATTGAAGTCACTTTTCTACGATGATTGTTCCATTTGTGCGTCGCTCAGGGTTGAACTAATCTATCCAGTCTTATCATTATGGGTTCACTATGGATAACTCAACAGTATTTTTCATTCTTTCTGATAACAAGAAAAATATATTGAGGATTGCTTCACCTTAGTTCTAAAAGACTATTTTTGATTTAAGCCAGTAAAAGAAATGGAATACAGATAAGACATTTATTTCCTCTCTGTGTGGATTGTTTCTGATCAGTTCTCAAACAGAAAACACTATCAAAAACGTGATTAAACTCACAAAAAGGACAAAAGATGGGTGTTTTTTCGCTAATTATCAGGAACCACAACTGTTTGTTGCACGCCCATGTTTTCTGGTGTTTATACCCTTTTGTTGTGTTTAAAAGTGTTTTCGACAGTGTTGTCTGCTTAGGTTTCTTAGAATTATGAACTTATAAACTCATTTTTGGAGGGTGTAAACAAGCTTTAATAGGATCATACATGATTCATATAGTATGCAATCAATCGAATTATTCAGTTTCTGAATTTGCCAAGAGAAAAATCTCTAGAGTCAGAGAGCGGTGGCACATGCGGGGACTTGTAATGTCGCTTTAAAATAGAATGTGTGGAAGAAATTGAGTAGCTTAGAAATCCAAACAGCTATAAGCTGTGTTTTCTGATACCTGAGAGGATCGCTTGACGATAAGCTGTGCGACGTTCAAAAATTTTGAAGGGTTAGCCCAAGGATTTTGAGTTAGAATGTTCCGAAAATCGCCTTCACAATTAAGAAACTTTCTCGTGCATTCATTGTAAATCTATCACTGCAATAATCCCCAGGTCAAACAGAACGATCCGTAAACGGTCGTATACGATGAAAACACGGCCCATTACGGCGTCGTATTATCCCGCTTTAGCAAGGTCAGTAATACGGCCGTATGTTGTATGGAATACGATAGTATTAAGCTGTCTTTACGAGGGTTTTACGGCGTATATACGGTGTCCGTGTACGTCCGTAATACTGACCTTGTTAAAACGCCATAACACGGCTTAAAACGGTCGTTTAACCGTGGTATACGATGTAAAAACGACCGTTTACGATACTGTAACGGTGGCCGTTTTGATTGACCTGGGTCGCGACTCATCAAGTTCTCACTTGAATGAGCTCATGTTATTAATGAACGTATTCAAGATGCATTAGTATAGCACACACATGAGAGGAATCAACTGCCACACGCCAAGTTTAATAGGCTTTCCATAAATATATAAAATCAAGTTTATTCTACCAAAAAACAGCTTTCATTTCCTTGAATCTTGCAGGGAAACATCTCACGTGCGTAGGCTGACCACTAGATCTCATCCATTTTTGCCCTTTATCACTCATAACTAGGGGTGTCACTTTGGCGTTCCGTTCCTGGGAACGGGGAACGCGTTACACAAATTCATAAAATCGTGAGAAAATTTATATGCCACTATCACTGTATCGAAATAGTGCTTAAAACGAAA
>OENT01000980.1:0-61584 GCA_900239685.1 Rotaria macrura
TCGATTAATCGATAAAAGAAGGTGATATTCGTAATCAGCGTTAGACGAAGAATCAGAATATGTGTATTTTATCAAAAAAACGAATCCACTAAAACTTTGCATTAGCGGCACCTTAAGTATTTAGATGTAAAAGTTAGGAAATATAGATTTATAAATACAAGATTCATACCTTTAGAAAGAACGTAAACATATAGAGATTGGATATGTGTGAATTGTTTTTTCTATTGTTTCCGACGGTAACGATAAACCGCATGGTCTCGTATATATATATGAGATCTGCCCAGAATGACATTTTCGAACATATCTAGGTCAATAACTACGGCGCCGTAAATGCCATTAAACGATATAAAACGGAGCGAAAACGTCACAAGCCTACGTAAAGTATCGCCGTAATCCACCATACCAGAAAAGTGAGGCGAATAGTGCGAAAAACGGTATCCGTTTTCTAAAAAAAAAAGAAACGTCCGTAAAACGGCCTGACGGATTGCTGCGAAGAACGGCGAAAATTAATGCCGTAATACACACGTTTATAGTCGTTTAATGGCCACTTAAGACAGAATAAGGCACCGTTTCCAACGGTCGGAATGATCCTCCTGGGTGGGCAAGTATGTCCTAGTTGATTTATTATTCAAAATATCTATGTTGTGATATTGTTCTAGTTCAGATCCGCTGTTCAAAGTCGATATTCATACAGTAACGCTACTTAATTTATTTCGAACAATAGATAGAATACAGATCCGGTACTTTAGTATTGACTTTCTCATTCTTAGCACTGTATCAATTTGCATGCGAATTTTAAGCTGACATTTAAACCGTCAAGCTTTTACAGTAAGATTGCTTAACATATGTACTTCGGATGAAAATAGTCAGTTATTCGTTCGAACGAATCCATGAATTAATCAATCAAGATGCAGTACTTATGGCTACGAGAAAAAAAGGCAGACAGTTCAATGATATCAGCCATATCTTTTTCTGAACATCCTATCACCTATAGTATGAATATCTTGTTTATTATTGTTGATTCTAGTTCCCATTGTCTACAACAATTACAAAGCACAAATCTTTCCATGATCAATGAAGGCTGCTTAAATTTGACGGCATTATTGCTAGATAGCGCGGGCTTTCATCGTAGGTACCCTCTTCGATCTGACTTCACGGAATATTAGCACATATGAGAAAGACAGGTTTATTGTGTGGTTAGTAAAAATCGATTGATAAAATTAAACATACAAAAAGCGAGAAGTACGCGTGGCCCCTTTCAGTGAATCATATCACTACCAGATTTCCTTGAGATATGTTTTCCACGTGCATCGTTATCTGTTGAAGTAATTTTTTATGTCGCTCCTACTACTCATCCCAATTGTTGAGATACACATTGAAATTTTTCTTCGTCTTAGCAAGCTTTCTAAGTCTCTCTTTGCCACTTGGAGATAAAGTGCATTCGTACAACGAGAATTCATTCAGAGTTCGATTATTTTCGAGCATTTCTTGAAGAGCATCTATAGATGCATCGGTAGTTCGTTTGTTTTTCGAAAGATCCAAACACGTGAGGGTACTATTGAACTTTTTAAGACTGAAGGCTAGGTGTCGAACTCCAATATCGCTTATGTCGTTCTTGTCCAAACATAGAACCATCAATTTCGTATTTGTTCTTAGCATATCGGATAAATAATCGGCACCAGCATCGGTTATCCCAGTTTCTTGTAAGTTAAGAATCTTCAAATTGCAACTATTCATCGCGAGTGCTTTCGCTAGAGATTTCACACCTTTGTCAGATATACGATTACCGTATAGATATAATCTCTCCAGTGTAGTATTGTTTGGTAATGCTGCAGCTAGAGTTGCAGCACCGTAAAAAGTAATCTTGTTTCCTGGTAACCAAAGTTTAGTACACTGTTTTTTCACGATCACTTCTTGAACAATAACGTTCATGTCTCGGTCGGCCAATTCTTGATGCCCTAAATCCATCATAGATCGAGGCTGTGAAGTCGCAATGATTTCTTCGGCTCGCGGGTTCAGTTTATGTCTGAATCCTATGAAAAATAAACCAAAGATGAATCCAAAATTAGAAAGAAAATTCTCAAGAGTAGGAGTTCTAAGTAGTCTATTATAGCTGTGTTAGAATTGGTGAAACAAAGAATCAGCAAATCATGCAGCATCATAAAATGAGTTTCTACTTCTTTGTATGATTTACCAATCTACTAGGCAACGTTTCCAACTCATATAAGACTACAAATCTAGCTTATGTAGAGTCACACAGTGACAGTAATATGTACACTTTTTAGTTTTAACAAACTGATACGAAATAATATACGTGGAAAGTGTCTCGCAATTGATGCTGTTTCTCAAAACAATGCAGCTTATAGGAGGAGGTCATATCAAACGTATTTCTTTATTTTTGACACGCGTTTTTCTATTCATGACTAGGTATGCACCAAAGTACCAGTCCAATTGAGGTACTCAGTCAGACTGGGGTACCAGTCCGACTGGGTATTTATATAACTCAACTCGTTTTCAATATCAAATAATATAATCTATTAGCATAAGTAAATTATTAACTATTGATTGAGCCATAGATCAATTAAATAGATACCTAATCGGACTGGGTAACGGCCGAACTGGTATCCAGTCCCCAGTTCTTAACTGGCACTGGTGCATACCTATTCATGACTCATTCCATTCTTGTACTTTAGGTTTTTTCTACAGAGGTTCATTATTTTACATTATTTGTAAATCTCTCTTTCGAATCGTATTATGACTGATATTTTGAACCACGCCTTTCATCGGTAATTTTGCTTATAATTTAAACTCGCAGAGTAACCCAAGGTACGTCATGAATCCTGTTGATATATTGCTTGTAGGAAAAAAACAGGCAACATAAGACCTTAACCAAGTCTTATCTCACACAAATGTGAGGGATGGTAGAATATGAACTGTCTATTGTGATAGTGAATTTTAAATAAAACAAAAGAGATAATGTTTTTGCAGTGACTGCCGTTGAAATTTTGTTGCTCAGTTCTTGAACCGTTTTGTTTCCAAAAGATTGAACCTTAGTAGGTTTTACTATTTCAAATCAGTCTATATAGGTCACTCAAGAAGGTGTTTCTGCAAGATAAACAGTGCGTAGATATGTAAAACTTCTCATATGACTACATCTAACTCTAAGCTGGAAAGAAAACTATGGTTACAAGATTTTTACGAAATTGAAATCATTCTTTTTCATTTCCTACGAAGATTTTTATTGTACTTCAAAACTGATTCCGTAGTATAAATATCAGACGAATTTCAAAGTAATACTATTGAAACCATAGTTATAACCATACGATCAGCAATACCGATGAATAATTTAATGTAAATACTTAATTAATTTTTTTTCATTGGTTCTCAACCCTTTTTGTGGTAAAGTACTATCATTTGATCAGCGGTATATAGCACACAGTTAAATGATTTCGATCAAGATCTACGCTAATCTTCACGAGCAACCGGTCATTCTTAAGAGTCGATAGAATATTCGATTGAAATCTGTTTCGCTCGGTCAAAAAGTAAATTACATGAAACTAAGTAAATCAAAAGTGACACGCCTTAAAGTTATAGTGTTTTAGCAAGGGGAAACAGCTGATTTTTTGATTTAAAATCAAAAACATAAGCTGTTTTCCCCTTGATTTTTCCCCTCCTCATGATCGATTTTGGATGACGAACATTAAAATCTCACTGAATTTCTAAGATATCTTCGGACTGCTTTAGAAAAACTTCGATCAAGTATTCTTCTCATGATTCATTAAAAAGCCTGGGTGATTCTTATCTTCTCCAAAAGTTCACCGTAATCCTCAAATCAAGACATTCAACTCATTTTTCTGTCTGAAAAAATTTGTCTCTATGGAGCGTCTCAAACAAAACACAACTTGAAATATTTATAATGAGAATCAATAGAAATTTTCAAACAAGAAATAAGTTGCACTCAATCAGTGTCAAATATATATTTATCGAAGATCATGTGACACAGACCGGAAAATGTTCTTGAAAAACTTATTCAAAATAGACTGAACATGTTTCCCGCCATTCGAATATAAACAACTCCAAATACTGTATTTTAAGAGCATACGTTAAATGAAAGCATCTTATTCTCTTACATTTTAAAATGAAGGTATTTAGGAAGTAATGGCATTCGATTGAGCTGAAATTTAAGACAAAGAAAAGTAAGCAGCATAGTCTGTCAGTGACAATCAAGAAACTATACGTACCAAAGAGCATACGTATTCTAATGACAGTTAACTATCTCGTTTCTTCTGTCGAAAATGTATTAAAAATCATGATATTCTATCTCGAAAAGATTGTCTGCAAAGAGCGAGATAATGCCAACAATACATACGTACATTTATCAAGTACTACAATTTTCAGGGGGTCTTACAAAAGTGTAGTTCATCTGTTAGTGATGAAACCAAAGGAATCTTTTTGCATGTCATATGTTCATGCATAGATCACTTACCTGAGATGCTTTGAAAATTCAGACAAATATTTCTGCGAAGCGCGCTAACTCGAAAAGGGTATCGTTCATTTTTGTTTGCATATTTGATGTCATCGCAGATGTGATTCAATAGTTCATCCAAAGTTAAATTTGGTTGGTCGATGTATTCGAGGATTCGACCGATGAAACTGCTGTGGCGACCGTCCGAAGATATATCTGGTATTGTATGATTTGCTTCACAGGGAAAAATTATAACCGAGTCAGTCAGTGGTTCCATAGTGATAAGTCCACTAAAATCCATCGGGCCTGCTAAGCCGGAGATATGAGATATCGGATAATGTCGGCAAGCGTCTAGCAGAAATATTGCTGCTGATGGAGAACGAGTCATGATTAACTTTAATGTATCTTGAACATTCACTGCTTGGTGTTTAAACATAGTAAGATCTGTAATCTGATTGTCATCGATGGGTACGAAGAAATTCTGTTCATTCCAATGAGCTCCATATCCAGAAAAGAAGAAAAGGACGAGATCTCCCGGACAAATATCTTGTACAAATGCCTCGATTATACTATCCATAGCATCACAGATCAAATCTATACCGACAGTGACTTGAAATTGAATTGTAGACAGTTTGATATGTAAGTCGCGTGCATTATTAATACAGTATCGTAAAGTCCTTGCTCGTTTGTAATCATTGTTGGCGATGAGTAGAGCACGCTTCTTACTAGCAGTAGTGAAGGATGATACGGGTAAAGCAGCCATAAACTAAAATTAAGATTACTTCGAGAACTCAAAGTTCGAAGCAAGACAAAAAGGATCTTGATTGTAATAGCGAAACTCAAGTTATTGTTTTTAAAATGTGTAAAACAGCACAAAAGTGAAGTGTATGAGATAATTTCTATAAACAAAAAAGAAGTATGAGTAAGAAACCTGACAATATAACTAGTTACAGTCGAAGAAAATAGAGAAACAATCATTAACAGCAAATAAAACAAATCAAGAAAAAAAAACAATGTTTCTTGGTTGACAGTGCACACATTTTACAGAGCCGATTATGTCGCGTGACTGAACATAGAAAACAAAACATTATCGATCGTCAAGATACTCGGAAAATATAAATTTTTATAGTATCAAATGCTATAAAAAAATATTTGGCAAGATCATGCCGTAATTTAACGGATGGGTGTGTAATATATTTTAGGTAGAAAACACGTGCAGCTCATAGAAAACAATGAAGATTTTTAAATATTGGAATTTTTGATGCAAGGGATGAAATCGAAAAATTTCATCTGTTACATTGAATAAAACGAGTATGAGTTTAATACTCAAGAGCAACAACGGAATGCTTATACATTACCAGACGAAGTAAGATTGTTTCTGTTTGTCAGTTTGATTACATGTCTAAATCAACCAATGAATGAAGAATGATAAGATATGTGTTGATCGATACATATGACGGTCAACCAAATAGGATTAGTGAAAATTTGAAATTATCAGTGAATATACGAACAAATCTGTTATATTATGATTAATCTTTTCCTTGATAAAGACAATGATATGTTGATCTTTCCTGTTTTAATACACACACATACAATTTACAATAAAACATTACGTCTACTGAACTCGAATATTTCTCGTAAAATGAAGACCAAACTTATGTGGAAAAGTTAAATTCTGATTTGCTCGTCGTGATACTTGAGGAAGATTTCAGTGTTATATCTTATGAATAGGAAGAGTGCATCAGTGAAAAAGATCTATGAGTCTTATATACTTTATTATGATGATTGTACGTAATCCATACATTTTTTTACAATATCTGATTTGAATGAAAATCAACTTTGTAAATTAGCCAAGTGAATTTCTTAGTTCGACTATTTCTGATTAGCGAACATAATTGAATTGCTTTCGAAATTTCCATTCATTGTACAAATATCAAACGAATTTGATTGCAAAAAACAATATTTGATTTCATTGAAAACTGATCGTATAAAAAAGAATACATAAAAACAAATAAAAAATTTTATATTATTTTAATTCAATGACCATTTTATTTAGAATCGACAACTATCAAAGTGAAAAAAGAACGTCTTACAAAATAACTTTTAGATGACTGGAGTTCGTTGCTAAAAGTACTTCTCGATTTGATAAAGATTGTTGCACCTAATAGAGGCGAGAGAAATTGTAAAAGAATAGTATGATCATAATTCTTATATATGATACCTATATGTAATTTTAGTCGACAATACCATGTTGTTTTTTCGAAAAAATCTAAAAATTAATACTAAACATTCCTAACTATAAAAAAGTGTTAGAATTATTATTGGCTGGATTTTTACTCAAGTCTATAGGATGTAATTCAACAATGTGGATGTACCTTAAGCCGCCCCACCCCCCTCAGGAATCGTTTTTCGTTATCAGTTAGCCGTATTGGCTAAAATTTTCAGGGAATATGTGTTTTAGGTTAACTTAATTTCTTGCGAAGTTTTGACTCATAAAGTTTTTGCTTTAATGAACTATTGACAAACTAGGGCTCAAAATGGTGGTCCTCATACGGTACCGATTTCTCGGACTGTCGAAGAGGTAGAGAGCTACCGTTTGCTTTAAATAATAGAGAAGATCTATGTCTAAAAATGTATTTAGTGTTTCTTGCGAAATTCGATTTTGTTCCGATTTCCGAGACATTTTTTCACAATACCTCGGAATTTAGCGCTTTTTGACATCGGTGTTATTCAGTTATTTCGACAGTGAAATTGAATTTCAAAAAAAAACGCTGTATACATTTTTAGACATGGGTCTCTTTTTTTGTTAAAAATAATCCGTCACTCGCTACCTCCTCTACGGTCGGAGAAATCGGTACCGAGAGCTCCAAAAAAATGATTTGAGAAAACGAATAATCAAGGTTGTGGGATGTGTAAATGGGTATGCTATATATATTTGAAATCACTGTAAAATTCTCTTTTTAAGTGACATAATTAAATAAAACTTTAAAACAATTTTTAATTTCACTATGAATGTCATGACCCCTATCGTGCACTTTCGTCTTGCATACAGGACTCTAAGCAGAAACGACTATGTTGATGGTAGAGATTGTGGTGCGAAACTTGATATTACCCTTACTAGAGTTGTTTCATTTTGGTTGATTTTCATCAAAAAATAATTTTAGATCAAAGTATTACAATAATTATGTATTTAACTGCTAACAAAGGATGATCATCAGCATCTAGAAAGAACTAATTGATAAGCAGTGGATGCTGATTTTTTTCTTGTGCTATCTCAGAAAGTACCATCAAATCATGCTCATTGGATGCTCAATCAAAAATAACCTATGCTTGTTTGGAATGAGCAACTCTGAATGTAAACTAGCATTGAAAATCGTTCAAAACCTCTCTTTTTGTAGAAAAGAGTTCCAAAAATCTGACTCTGAAAACCCGCTATATTGCTCTAATTAATAAAAAATAACAGAAAGTGTATGCACTTCTCATAAGCAACTTGTTTACAAGCGTATTGACTACTGTCACATCCGTGCAACTAAGCGAAATCGCTGAAAAACTCTTATATTTCTACTAGTGATCCCAGAAAACTGTTATTTTCACAGTCAAAGACCATTCAAAGTACAATAAATCGCACATAATCTGAAAGAGGACAGTTTGGGCTTTCACAATATGTGCTTATCTCAAAATGGACTTTTAAGAAAAGATTCAATTTTCCGAGGGAGGAGTCCTTAACCAATTTAAATACAATGAATCGAAATGATGAAAAACGATTGTTTTTTCTATGACTAGTAATTATAATGAGACTGACTATACAGATGTGTTGATTGTACGATTTTCTTTCCCTAGAGATTCAAAGTCAGGTATCAATGTAGTTTTTATTTCTCCCACAATATCACCTCATCTGCTTTTGTTTGGTGTATGGTCAATCTTCTAGTCTACTTAATCAAATCTTCATTTGAATCATTGTTAATAAACTGTTTCACTAGCAGCGAATCTCATTCGTCAGAGTTCATCTATAAGAAACGATACCTATATATTCTAGGTTTTTCCGTAAACACTAGTCTCTCTTATGCTACTATGGGAAGAAGACAAATATTGAAAGGACAATAATAAATAAATACAGTAACATCGTTTCATAATAAATATGAGTAAAGATCATATTGTTCATTCTTTTCGTAGATCTAAATATTTCTGTATCATATTGAGAAGAGAGCTTTTGATAAATTCTTACCTGCCTGTATTAATAATGTATCGATTGGTAAGTCATGTCAAAATCAAAAGCTATTCTCAATCTTCCAGATGCCAGAAAATGAATCTATTCTTCACATGTTATTCCAATTCATGTTTTTTCATATTAGTTAGAATAAAAAAATAGAGTATTTTCTAGCTGACAAGAAAGGGAAATAAGATGATTGAACATTTGACAGTTGTGTCTGTTATTTTTATACATATGTTTGAACAAGCTTTGCGACTCGCTTCTGAGGAAAATATATAGATAACAAGTTGTACATTATTGATTAACTACAATTTATGTTATTGAAGTATGAACTGCATTGTTCAAACAGGTGATCATCATTAAATAGATACACAAATCTTCTGCTTTATTTACGAAATAAGTTCGACTAGACAGGATATACAGCCTTTGCCTCATACAGTAGAATCAGCTACAAGTATAAAAAAAAGTGATTTTCGCTTTTGTTACCTAATCAGAATGTGCACAACAACTGTTCACAATGTTAACATCATATGCATGGTATAGTATCTACCATGAACTGTATCAGAATATTCGAACCTTTGAATAATCTAGAATGATGAAATTACGATAAATATACGTATTGCTATTTGTCGTGTTTCTCATGAACTCTCATCGACTTTTTAACAAGATAGAAGTCGATTATTATCATTTCAATTGATAGGAATATCATGATAAAATCTTCTATTCAGTAGTCGCAAGTTTTCAATCTTTGCAGATAATCTATGCTCTGAAAAAATTTCCATCGTAATGGTTTGCTTTGATTTATCGAGTCAATAAAGTTTTTTGTCTGCTTGTTTTATATTAATTGGTAGTGACTCTGACTAGACTATCTGATATACCAGTACCCGTGTTATTCTCTTCTATGCATAATTGTTTAAGTTTCAGATGAGAATGATGAAAATTAGAAGTTGTAATCTATTCCATGTTGTCGATTACAATTTGAATGTCATACTTAATGACATCAACACAACATTGCCGGTGTTATCATCAAGGAATCTCTTTAATATGCAACATGCAAATGTATGATGACTATAGCATCTTGTGTTTTAACTAATAATATAATGATTAATTTGACGAATTAAATTCAATAAATTATTATCATAGAACACGATGGAAAAACTGTTTTATGTTTCATGAAGAATCTTAATTAACAGATTGAAATATTAGCGATTTAGAAAGAAGTTTTGTTTTTATTAATAACATATTAATCTCATACGTCGAAAAATTTTAGTTTACTCTTTTGAGTTAGTAGAACTAAGCAATATTGCGTAGGAAAATAGGTTGCTAAATCAATATTTTCAGTACATTCAATCGTTCGTTTTGTTTGTGCTGTTTCATCAAGAATAGTAAAGGATGATGATCCCGTATGAATTACAAGCCAGTTCATAGACGAATTATGTAATGATATCAATCGTCGATTGAATTCACTCTTATCAAGTTGTATCGATGAAATGAGTATCATTGATCGATCACGTAATTCAAAATGCCAATGTTGTCTATCGTCAAGAACAGTCATTCCAATGACATTTGAATTCCTTTCTGATATTGCTATACTAATAATAATTTCATTTTGTTTAACTATATTTTCATGTCTATGAACAATTTTCCATAGTCTCATATCATATTCATCAATCGAACTATTACGTTCATCATATGTTATGAAAATAGTTTCATCGAAACAAGTACAACGAAGAAATTCCATTTTATCTCGATGTGGTCGAACGTTTTCAATAAGTTGCATAGAATCCGATGTTAAAATATCATTATCATATGTATAAAGTCGATTATCAGCTAATATAACGAATTTATTAAGATACGATGACCAACAACTATCCCATATGGATTGATGTTCATACCATGGAATTTGTTTTTGTTGACCATTCATATTAATCGTTGATAAACGTTTATTTTTCTTTGTATGTTGATAATGAAGGAATACTGATTTCGATGGTGAAACACTTCCTAAAACATGCCAATCGGCACCTCTAACATCTAAACTAATTCGTGGTCTTCCTGTTAGTAATCTTTCGAAATGAATATTTCGTTGATTTGTTCGTAGTGTATTTCGTTTTATGACGAGTTGAATATAGTTTGTCGTCCAATCAATAGGTGTCGTTCGAAGTTCAGCTGCAGTTAATAGAGAATCTTCTATTTGCAATTTTAAATCATTCAGTTTTATCATCAATCGTTGAATATCTGATTCATTGTAATGATTAGTTCGTTGACTTTGTTGTAAGTCTTCGGTTAGCTGTTGAAATTCTGGTGCAAATCGTTCCACTTCTATGGTATCTGATCGACGACGAATTTTTTCTCGTATAGCTTCAGCTGTTTCTTTAACTTGATTGATGGTATTGATTTCCCATTGATTAATCTGATTTATAAGATCATTATTCTCGGTTAGACTTTCGTACGATGGTGGAAGAGAAAGAACATGTTTTATGTTCGAATATTCCGATATAAGATTTTCCAGCTGTCGACTTAAATCTTGTTGATGTTCTGAAAAATGATTGTTACAAAATACTTGTTGACATCCATCACATCGATTGGTTCCGCGACTACCACATTCTTGACATAATGTAGATGAAGATGCCATAGTCGTAATGTGTTAAATATAAACAGAAGGAGTAAATGCGATCTTATATGATCGATTAAGTATTTTTGTTTACTATTTCAATAAAGCATGC
Source organism: Rotaria macrura (assembly GCA_900239685.1). Taxonomy (NCBI): domain Eukaryota; kingdom Metazoa; phylum Rotifera; class Eurotatoria; order Philodinida; family Philodinidae; genus Rotaria; species Rotaria macrura. The sequence continues at coordinate 11,399 of OENT01000980.1, forward strand.
AGAAAGAAAAATATTCACAACGTGCCCAGTATTTTATAGAATTCCACCGATGTACATCGAATTATTTTTCTCTTCAAAGAAATACAAAAAAAATATGTCGACGGTCTATAGAGTTGTGTACTAGAATTGCACAGAACAGCAAACTTGCGTTGTTTTTGTTTTGTTAGAGAGCACAGGATTTTTTTTTCCTTCGACCAATCAAAAGAGATAAGCACTAGTTGTTGGCGTCGTCCTCGAGCATTGATTCAGGGTACCATCTATACTTTGGTATTTTCCGACTTTTTCGTATAGTTTTGACAATTAACAGAACATTTTGTTGTATTTAATTTATTCTATCCATTATCATTTATATATCGTTCATTTATACATTATGATTGGTCTACTCTCTGCATTATATATATATATATATATAAACGTATTTTTAAATAAAAGACTAAATGTAAAAACATGATCTAATTAATTAATATAAGATGGCATTTCAACACTAATCTATTATTTAAAAAAGATTCTTGCTTGACGAAGAATATTTATTTTTAATGGAAAACACACATTCGGAATTTTCAATAAATCTGATCGATTATTTTCGACAAAATAAATTGAAAGATTGTTGTATGATTCGAACCAATATTCTTAATAGGAATCTGAAATATACTAATTGCGGATACTTTGTTTCTCAGGACACCACGCATCCTTACACACAGTTCTGTAGAGTAAGGTGTATGAGAAGCGTAAAATTGGTGTTTTGTCATTAAAAAAAAACTTTGACTTCATATTTCACTTTAATAAGCGCATGAAGATTTATTAGACATGAAAGGAAAATACTTTTAAATCATAATAGAAAAAGATATTAACTGACACATTGAACAAACAGTCTGATCTATTCACATATTGGCCAGGTCCAATAGATAAACTTCTTCCAAACATAAAGTCTCGAAAACTGTTAAAAACGATGTGCACAAGTGAACTTTCAGTGTGTTTAGCGTATAGACACTGTTTTTTTCTGCAACATGTAAAACAGTGTGTGTAATTTCTTCTTCATTAGGGTACCGTCCATTTGTTTTTTGCTGGGTACATTCATTCACTAAGAACACTTCGTCGGATAATATTATACTGAATGATGATACTTCAATAGATTTTTCTTCACATTAATCTTTCGGTTGAAACCCAATATGATATTACTGTACGTCTTTTGAAAAACTAAGACCCAATACATATAATCTAATATCATCGTAAAAGAGATCAGATAGTTCGATTTAGATAGGAAACTATTTTAAAAGACACTTAATCATTTGAAACTCTTTCTGTGACAACGAGACTGACCTATTGATTTAAACAATTTAATGTATTGTTCAGGAATTCAATTTCTGATAAATAAAAACATAGTCTAATCAAGTTCGAATTCTTGGCACTTGTAAATCTTAATCTGAGTGTTTCCATGGAAATACATAAATGATGGTGTTAAACTAAGCCAACGTTTTATTAACAGACATAGGTGTCAGTTATATTTTTTTTGGATAGCCTAGTATAATAATCAATAAAGAAATCTTCTCAGATAAACTAAAAGACATGTAAATAGAACTTTTTCTCGAAAAGTTGCATCATACACCATAGTGAAAGGAAATGTAAAAGCTTTTACATTAAGTTGATTTTTGTTCTTAGAATGAATGCATTCTCGTGTCACATGCAACCTATGAAAGAATTCTATTGCCTTAATAAATTACATACCACATTACACTCACTATAGTAATCCATCGAGTCGATATAATTATTATATTTGAATCTAAATGATAATGAATGAACCTATGATTACAATAGATGTATTAATGGTCAACTTGTAATTAATCGCTTAGAATAAATATCTTTTGTTTTGAACGAATTTAATTGTTGTGTCAACCACAGTAATGACAAAAAACGATGCATGATCGAATACATTGACAACTTATGAAATATTTATAGGGATTATATCACTTGTTAAAATTCAATGGTAGTAGAACAGATTCAGTTTCTATAAAAACTCCTAGAAATGATTGTAGATTGAACTCGAGCAAATGAAAGTATAATAGTTAATGATAGATGAGTTCAACTATGAAAAACTGACTTGAAGTACAATAAACATATGACAAATGATATATTTTTAAATAGGTCTTTTGAAAGGAATCGTTTTGATTTAATTAGTTGTAATTTTATGAAGACAGATGAAGTGCTTATCATCATATTTATTAAATGAATAATTTCTATTAGTTCCGATAATAGCATCGTTTCAATTATTCGCACTATTAAGAATGTATCGTTAATTATTAGAAAATTTACATCTGCAATCAAATACTACGAAAAACACAAAACGTATAGATAAGTATTTACCGTTATTTGTAGGATACTTGATAAATTAAATATAAGTATTGTAAAGTGACTTGCATTTGATTTCACATTAAAGATGTGGGTGTTTGTTCTGTGTCTACTCATATCGACACTCACATCCCAGCAAATTATTTACTGCCATATGGCAGCATTAGATATCATATTTTAATGAGTTATTGTAAGGAACAAATAATATCAACTTTCAAATTATGTTGAGAGTAAGAATTGATTCAAAAAGAAAAATAAAATTATCCAATAGTTAAGAAAAATCTAAATGAAAATCATTCATAGGAGTAAATTAATTAAGAAAAGTTTTTATTTCTAATTGCGTTCGGTGATACAATATGTTCTTGTAAGGCCATTTGTATTTGACGACTTTTAATAATACTATTGATCTGTCTCTTAACTGTCGGTATGTTCATTAATTCAGTGATGATCTGATATACTTGATGAAGTGAAAGTCTTTCGTTTGATTCAAATAATCGTTGACTATTTTCTTGACGTATTGGTTTTATTGAATTTAACACAGTACGTATTCTTTTGTTCATATTCAAGTCTATATTACGAATCTGAGAAATTTGATGTTCTTCATCGAGATATCGTTCGAGTATTGGTAAAAATGGATCATCTTGATTTGTTGGTCCTTGTTGTCGTAGGAAATGAAGTAGTCGATCACATTTAAATAGAAAATTATGGAACGAACTTTGCCATCGTTCATTTTTAAGACCAGCTGGAATAGGAACATATTCATATGTTACTTTGACTTCAATTAGAAAATGTCTACCATTTTTCGGACAATGAATATGTTGATTTGTAACTGTCTTCAAGACAGGTTGCTGATATTGAATTAGCCAGAATGGACCTTTTTCAACGGTATTGGTTTGTCCACAATGAGTACACATTTCAATGTCAATTGGTTCGGCTTTCAATTGCATATGATTAATAGTGAGTCGAGCTTCGCTCAATTGCCAATTGTAAATTATTAAACGTAAGGTTTCCATGAGAGGTCGAGAGAGTGTAGATATATCAAGAACAGCTCGCCTTGGGGATAACCAATCAGCTAGATTGTATGGGTCACGTGATCGAATAAATTCAAGCAAACGAAGTGACTCAGTTACTGATTTATTCCAACTACTGATACACTCGGTTTTTTGATAATCATCGAAATCAACATTACATCTTCTTGCAGCTAAATATCGAAATGATTCACTATCGAAACAAAATGTATTATGTTTTTTCAATGGTATATCATTAAGATGTTCGTCGTCGAGCATTTTACGTAGCAATGGACCTGTTTCACCTGGTGCATAAAATGTTGCTCGAGAATTCGTAAAACAGAAAACAATATTTGGATAACCAGTCGGTGTTAAATAAGTTAATAACTGCCTGACACATGAACGAAAGAAAATATTTAATCGAGAAGCATTTGGTTTGAGTAGTAGACAGACAGCATTTAAATGAGATAAAGTATTAACATAAGTTAATATATGTTCAATATTTGCAGCATCTTGATTAATACCTCGTGTATCGCCCATGCCAGGAGAATCAATTAAACGTAAACGTAAATTTTTGTTCAAGTTGAATATATACGATCTACAACGCTGTGTAACGGATTGACCTTCATGAAGAAAATCTTCATTTACATCGTTATTACCAAATTTAACAATGACTTCATCGAATCTATCACCAACAGTCAGAAGAAACGAAACTGGAATTAATACGACTGGTTCACCTTGTTCTGCTTGTTGAAGATTTTCAAATTTTAAGTAATTAACAAATGCATTGATAAACGTTGACTTTCCTACACCTGTTTCTCCCAAAAGAAGTACATTGATTTCTGTTGGTAATGCTGATCCTTCCCTGGAATATTGCGGTGATGGTAGTGGTAGTAAATCTGTGATTACTGGCGGTATTCTGGTACTTGTTGATGGTGAAAATGGTTGCGTTTCAGACAATAATGGTCGTTTGGGTTTGGGGGATGGCGATCTGTCTCGTCGTTTTGAGCGTAATATTTCTGAATCCACACGTGAAGGCACCGATGGTGATCTACTTCCAGGCTGTGACAATGGTGCATCTGACAAAGGGCCTACTGGTCTCAATACTAGTTCTAAACAGAATAAAAAAGTATTCAAATTTTTCCTACAGGGGATTCCATCTATTTTGTTAAGTTTTTTTCGTCTGCTGTTTTCATAGAGTTCAATCGAATATCTTAATTGACTATATGATTCGATAGGTACACAATGAAGACTATTCGATCATGTAAAGTATGAATTTAAAAGGAATGGTGTCCGTCAGCAAAAAACACTTCCACGAATGACTTTTTCAGCAAAAGCAAAGCCTGACAGCGAAAAACTAAATTAGCGAAAGAGTAAAATAGTGACTACTAGGATATGGTGAAAAACCTTGCATCGGAATTTTTGTCTTAATGCGCTCCATCTACTGTTAATAAAGTTTTTTTCTACTTAAATTTTCTTTTTCATTAATGAGAAAAAGTTCGCTCAGTCTGCTTTTTGCCGATTTGCTTCTTCGTTTAATATCGTTTTCGCTCAAAACTTCTTTGCTCAATTTTCTTTTCGCTGTTTTCATTCGCTGAAAAGCCTTTCGCCCATTACCAAGTTCCCCATTCAAAACGATAAACATAAGGAAATTAACAACCACTCTAAATCCGAGAAATCTCGTTTGATAGGATGTTGAATATGCTTATTGGTATGCTTCCTTTTTGTTATGATTATTAGATATCATTGAAATCGTGTTAATGATATACTTTTAAAAAAATCGATTTTTCTCTGCCGAAAAGAACTATGCACCAACTGTAACTTGAACATAAAAATTTGAACTTCTGCTTTTCTTTAAAATTTCAATTGAATATCTTACCTCCGTGAAAATCACTCTCAGCCGTTTGTGGACATCTTACAATCTTAAATTCTTCTAATCTTTCTCCGATATGAGTAAAATCAACATAGATTAAATTTTTTTTTGGTACTGAATGTTGTTGTTCAATCATTAATTCTTGATATATTTGTTGCCATCTATCCTCTTGTTCACGTTTTAAACGGTCACTCGCATACCAAAGAATTACGTAATTATTGATGTAAATACGTTTAAGTGCAGCATCAATATCATTCATCGTCACCGGAATTCTTTGCTCGAGATGTATATCAGCTGCATTTATATATTCAGTTCGATTGGGTCTTAATTCTTGAATTAATATTGATTTGTTTGACATTTGTTTAACATAACTTCGAAGCTTGTCCAGTTCGACTTTACGTAAACATTCATATCGTTGATCGCTAATAATATTGTCTAATGCACTAAGTCTGACACGTTGTCGGCGAACATCTGCAAGTGCACGTTTCAGACGTTGTTGAAAATCATCTTGTGAATCTAACGCAAAACGGTATTTTCTCATAAGTTCTTCTAATCGTTCATTGAGCATTACACCTGGAAAATCCGTTGGAAGATTTCGAATTATTTCTCCAATATCTTTCAACATATTTTGTATACGATTAGTTACAATTTCAATCCGAGCAATATGAGGGTCATCTGGTCTGGGTAGCATACATGGGTCGGAAAAGTGTGGGCTACTAAAAAGCCATCTTAACGGTTGCATTGTATATATAACCGGTTGATGAAAGTTTTCATTTCTTTGCCAATCTTGGATTCTAGTGAGAACAGTTGTTATTGATGTGTTCGATTGATTCACGCATGTTTCAGTTCCATATATAGTAGTATTAGTTAATCGACTGAGAAGTTGTTGATCGTTACTATTGAGTTTAAAAGGGATCTGACCGTTTCTTAGTTGTTCACAAATACGATAAAGCAGTTGATTAGTTGCATTGTAATATTGGTTTTTTGGTATTTGTATAATACATAGAATTTCAATACCCCATACAATTTTTGTTATCATATGAGTGGCTTCAGTGGGGCCTGATGGTGCTCCAACAATTTTGTGTGCTTTCCGAGCTTTAACTTTAATTTTTTCTTGTCTAGGTCTGTAAGAATAGTATAGGAAACGAGTGTTTTCATTAATAGGTAGATTATATTCAATTAGACGACCAACGCTTCCTGGCACAGTCATTTCAAGGCAAAGACTTTGTCGTAGCGCCCCACCAAATTCAAGCTGTCGAAGATAACTACCGAGTTCTTTCGATTCATCTCCATTGAACATTCGACATACAGTATGTGTATTCAACCTTTTAGTTACTGTTCTTGAAATAGAATGCCGATCAATTAAATTATCTGTTGAAGCATCGTAAAGTGAACCTATTCGACCTGACGAATCGGTGACTTTTCGTTGAATTGGATATCCTTTGTCAAGGCTACTCAAACATGTTGTTGATTTTTCATGTGAAGAATCATTCATATTCTCTTTCATATTTTAATCGTGCATCAACACTCGGAATTGACAATCTACAATAGCGGCAAAAGTCGTTGAACTATTTAACAAAAAACAAAAAAGAAGTTTCAAACCATTATTAGTACAATTAGATGAGTTTTCAAAGAGGGGAGTGATCAGCGTAGAATGAATGAAAATTTACACCAAGATACAACACGTTTAATAAACTTAGAAAATATCTCATTAGCAAAATATGCTGCTTATTACAGATCTATGAAGTTTGATAGATACACATTATTTATTATCGTCGAGATGCACTAAACTGATAAAAGGTAAAAGATATAAATTTCAAGAATCGTAATAGATCGGTTGTCGGCAATCCTCATCGTTTTCAATTTTACTATTTGAAGAAAAAAAAAGAGAAGCTTTTTAAAATGACGTCTGTTTTTTATATTGATTATCTTATACAAGTTGTTCCTGTCTTCAATGTAAGGACGCGGAAGACAAACGAAAGAATTTGACTAAACACTTCTACTAACTAATTTCTTCGAATACTTTGGCAGGTTCTAATTTATCCATTGAGAGTTCTACTCATGTAAATTTTGGAGTCAAACAAACGTCGATCTTCTGCAATAGTCTAAGAGGAGACAAAATATTTTTCATCAGAAAACATAATAAAATTTCAATAATAGAAGAACAAAGATAAGACAAAGTAAACTATTGGATATTTCTGTGTCATTTGTAAAAATTTAATAAATGAAGATCCTGTTGATCAAATAGTATTTAACACTTGACGGTGTTTTCTTATGAAACATGTTATTGTATTCTTTTAAAAATTTCACTTCTGTAATCTGTTGTTCACGTTATTTGGACAATTTACATTGGTGTAATAATTAATATGAGATACAATTAATAAAATTTATCATCAACCTTCATTTTTAGCAACACTTTTGAAATATGATAAAATCAATATAAATAAAAACTCCCATAAAAATAATCCTGACTTAAAATTTGATTGAAGCATATATATATATATATATTCAATTACTCGTTGTTCATAAATATCTATGATTAAATATATTTTTTAGAGAACGTACTCTCTATTGCATGGTATTATTCATTTACATATGCCAATGAAAGTATCGATTGTAGTATTAAGAAAACATTTCAAGGTCAAACATATAATTATCTTTGGCACTTAAAACCAAAATAACACAATTTTAACGAAAATAATGTTTCTTATTCTACAGTCTAACTGTTCTTCTTCAGTTTCATATTTTAAGAATATGTATTTATACTAATTGTTTGTTTATTTATAATTTAAACGTAAAATTATTCGAAGGATTTACATGGTAGACGAGTGCAATTTCTTTTTCTTTCAAGGTAAAATCTCACCAAAGTAACTTGATGCATAAGAGAGAACCCTTATGACAACGTACGATATTCATATCAATTACAGTATGCAATCACATGACTGTATGGTTGAATGTTGAATCAAGTTTTTCTTCTTCTTATTGTTATACATGAAGAGAAAATAGATAAAGTATACGTACAATGAACTCTTCAATTAGCATAGTTGTCAATTATTTACCATTATACTGTTTTTTTAAATAACAATGCATTTCTTTCATCATTGGAGAGAAACGAGAAATTTCGATACTTTACCGTTTATGAAGGCTCACCGTTAATACATGAAAAGAACAGAAGAAGAAAAAAATCTGAAACACGCAATCTAATGGAAGTATCCTATCGATGGCGATAAAATGAAGGTCGCTCTCTCGCGTCTCAGACTTATGTATTTCGTTTCTTAATCAAATAAAAATAAGACTTCGGTCTTTTTTCCTAATTTATTCTTTGTATTTCTGGTGTACGAAATGGCGAGAACCTTCGGATCTCGATGTAATCGTTTCTCGAAGTGTTTTACCTTCAACAATTCCATATTCGAACTATGCAGAACAAAGCAAATAATGCAAAAATGATGACAAAAACTTTTACTTCATGTGTTTTTTTTTGGCAAGAGTTTATACATAAAGAAGAACAGCAGGGTCTTTCTAGAATAATATTTAATTTGAGTTTTGAGTCAAAAAAAATTATTGAAATCAAATAATTATCGATATTTATTTACTAATCACACTTTTTACTTGTCATTATGATCATTCTCCTTTGATTAATAAAAACATATAATTTTATATTTCTGCGATATCAATAAATATATATTACCTAACTCATTTATTGAATATGCAGATGGTTCCTGTCTATTGAGCATATTTTTAGTAGATCGCTTTCTCGTTTATTTTATATTAGTCATTTTTCGACATCATCAACATGTGATTATATGAAACCTCAATTTCTTGTTTCTCTTTGTCATTCTTGAATAATATGATCTGTATGAGTCACAAGGTAAATCATGGGAAGAAATGACAGAACATTTATGAAAAATAATAGACGATTGATAACATTCTTTTGTCATATTCGTTTAACTTACATATGTATGGTACCAATAACATCAAATAACAAAAACACTGATCTGAAAGGTTTTTCATATTTATGCTTAGCATGCATATAAATAAATACTCCTGTAAAAGATGTGAATATTGCATTTATTTGAAGATATAGAACAACGATACGTACGACTTTACGCTTGATACCTGGGAGTGAACTGCTAAGTGGTCCCATTCATGGTGAACCGGGACCAAGAAAAGGTAGTCCCACAGTTGTCTATTGTTAGATGGTATTTCAAAATATAATGTTGATCACCCAATTGATTCAATCGTATTCGAATAGGAAGAACTACTGAATATCCCTTAGATCTTTCTGCTTTTCATGAAGATATTCCTTGCCGATGTAGTAGAACATTATTAACATAGTATAATACCACGTGTCGATCACGTATAGAGTTCCGGGGAGTATCTTTTTTCATTATTTTGCTAAATTCATTTGAACTCATTGGTATCAAATTGTAGTTAAATATTTTCAACACGCTTCATCTTCTTTGTGAGTTTTGTGTAAGTTAGCGATATTTGTTTGCTTACGGTTGTAAGAATATAATCATTATTACTCATCTTCATGATGTCATAATAAAAAAGTAATAGTATTTAGAAGGAATCGAGTAGAAAAAATGATCTTTGTGTTTATTCTTTTTTCATTAGTATTTATAGTATTGATGTTTATTTACTTTTAAGTTTGATTTGTTTTTTTAGCTTCTGGCATAAATGATTCATCGTCCAATCCAAGGAAAAAAGAAAACATAAAATGAGTTATATGTTACTTTTCGTACTTTCTATGATGTAATTCTTGCTGCATTTTTCTCGGAACGTTCTAGTTCTGAGAAAACGTGAACAGTTGCTTCGCTTAAGACGTATAACTTTTTTCGAAAATGTAAAGCATATAAAACAATGAAGAATGAAATTGAATATCTTGTGTCTAATAGTAGCAAAACGAGCACATAACCTACGACTGTATTATTGTTTCAAGATTGACATTGTTCTCAATTAATTAATCTCGATGCTATTCTATATAGCAAAGTCGATAAAGCTATCAAGTAATTATGCGTCTCATGTTGTCGATAGTATCCGAGAAAATCTACAGCTCACTTTGGTATCTAGTTGAAATAGATATACATGTCGGAATGCAGAACTTGTCATTATAGTGACAGTTCTTAGAAAAATACTTTGCATCTCACCGCTGACATTGGACTTTGAATGAACATCATTTTCGGCACATGATGAGATTTGTCGAGTCTAAGAATCTTGCATTAGTATCCAATAGACTTGTCTTCAAATTCATTCATGCTTGAATCGTTTTTCAGAAAAAGAAACTGTTGCTACAGCAATGGTGACATCGACGACACTAATATGAATATATTTGAAATGAAAAAAAGTAATAAATTCAACGTGTGATAAACAAATTTCTGATCCAGTTGTGGATAAGACTTTCACGAGTAAACAACAATTTACCATTGAAATTTCGACAATATGGTTATTCACGATAGATATAGGATAATTTAAGACAGATAAGTTGACTAAACTTCTTTGAAAATGCAGTTGCCCTATGGAAATTATATATCAATAGACAAAGTAGGGAACTAATCAAATTTGGCTGATAATTTTCCAAAGTTGCATGAAATAAGTTAATGTCATGACGCATTTCTTTGTGATGAATTTCATTAAATTAAATTTTCTACACCATTAAAAACAAAAACTGAAGATACTGATCAACTTTACACATTACTATTCGATGCATGCCTATAGTATATTTTCAGTATTTTGTTTTTCTAGGATTGGTTCTAATTCATCTATTTCTTTCGAGAAAACATTTTCACTCTACGTTGAAATAAAATCTTATTTCTATGCATTACAAATTTCGTTAGATATTTTCAATTTCTTCCAATGAAAATCAAATGTTGTATTTATATGTTGCTAAAAAACGAAGTCACTATTCATTATTAGCTCTTTGAAAAAGTAAATATGAAATATCAATAAGAGTGTACGACGAAAATTCTTAAGATGATTTTTCACAACGTTTAAATTTCTTTCTTATTTATAAAAAGAGAAATAAACACTTTATTAAATGAAAACGAAAACAAACATAAGATTTTCTCGAGTACTAGTACATAAACGAATAAGTAATTTTTTACTGTAAAATAATATAAAATGCATTGCTGTTTTTTAAAACAATCGACAAGTACAACATAACTGTTCTAATGTAGAAACCAATGAGACCAACAAAAATTGCTCACTATATCTTTATCATAGTCATTTACTACAATGCACTACATGTAAAGTCATTTATGTGCTCATTTTAACAATAGAAAATATACTAGTCACGTAATCACACTTGCTATCGTTTATGGGATCAAAAAAAAGTCCCCATTGTCAAGTACAAGAGATGGTCACATAATAAGAATTTACTTTCTCATAAGTGATACAGGTAAGAATATCTACGAAGACTTGTTTATAGTATTGTAATCTTTACGTTTTAGCAATTTGAAATACATCAGTTAAACGTAAATACTGATGAATAATAAGGAATACAATACGTTGAGACCGTTATGCACATGATTCACCACATTTCATTCTATTGTTTTTTTGGTAATTATGTGTTCAAGCAGTTTTCATCTGTCTAGTTTCGAATATACCAAAAAAATCAATTAAACTCGTTATAATTACTTGGATAGAAACAAAAAGAGTACTATCACGATCATAATCGACATAGAAATTATTTACACATATGTATTTGTTGCTGTACTCGTTTACTCTGATAGATTACATTTTACTAAATTATCACATTTTGTTTGATTACTGAGAAACAACAATAAATTTTCCGAAAGAAAAACTTACTTCCTCAGATTCTTCCTTTTAAAATTCCCAAGTATTGATTTTAATTTCTTGGTGACTATTGAAAGCTTGCATCAAGAGAACACCATATCGTGGAAAGAAAACGAAACGTGCATGCGCACAATTTTTGCTCGGTTGCTGTTACTTTACAGCGGAGAAAGCAAACATGTAGATTACAAAAGTAAAATTTGAAGAGTGACGTCTATACAGAATAGAAAATATATGGCGCAGTTTTTATTGTTCTTTTACTTGTGCTAAAGAGTAAATAGTATTAATTAGTAAGCTTAAGTATTCGATAAGAATCTGGGAAAATAATAGAAAATACTCGATAAAATTACAAAATAAAATAAACATGATTAATCATCAGATATTTCTCTGTGAAAAATATCCGGTGTGTATATTTTACGTTAATGTGAAAGATCATTTTAATTCTAAAGTTTATGAAGAAGAAGAAGATGCATTGTTCTTTTTTAGTTGATAGGCTGGTAACTAAGAATACAAAACTGAAAAGATACGGACGTAGTATATTGTAAACTTTCAGCGTTATTTTGTCGTATGATAACGTTAAAGATAAAGTAATAATTTATGTTGTTGTTTGCATCAGGAAAAAGGACTACGTCAAAACTCTAAAACAATGGAGAGATAGATCACAATCAGACATACTTATTGAATTTAATGAGGTTGTATTACAGTGTGTCATATGTAGAGTAATTATTTTTGTTAATGTGAAGCCTTCTGCTTGAATTTCATTTTCGAAGATAAACGTTGAAATAATTACTAAGAAATTTTTATCAACTTCTTTCTGGCTTCGATTTTTATATTGTAGCATAGAAAAGTCTATAGACTGTCTCATCTCATCAGAAACAGATCGATTCCCTATGTTCAATCCTATCTCTTTGTTTCTAAATTTTCCACATCTAGTCCAACTCGATAAAACTTGAACTCATTCTATTACAGTTTTTGAAACAGGAGATTCTGAACAGTCATTCGTAGTGAGGATCGATAAGTAACTTGTTTATTTACATACATAATCCTATAAGCTTTATCCCAAAAAATTAAGATTACATTGTAGAAATGTCATGCTATCTAATAGAACTTTCCACAATCGTTTCTCTTTCTTTTGTAGAACTCACATATATTTTCGACAAAAATGAGCGAATATAAGCTTTGAGACGATGTGTTGTGCCCCATCCCCATAGCAGACCTAACCAAGCGGGATTGAAAAAACGTAAATCTATCACAGTCGATGTCGCCAACTGATTCTATATTTGTAGTAGTTTAAATACAAAAGCAAGAAAACAGAATTCAGATGGATGAATAGTAATAGTTAAAACTAAAACTGGATAGGCTATCAAATAACAACTTTTATTTTCATAATGTCTATAATTGGTATGAGGATAAAAAAAGTAGAACACCGTTTATAAGTTGCAAATTTCTGCTCTATAGGAACTGATTGGAAAAGCTGTTGTTTTTCACAAGTCATGATGATGAGTAAAACTTCAATCAGAGTTCGAAAATTGCCAATACTGTTTCCAATAAGTAGTGTCTCAGCTGGATTCCGAAGCTAATGAAAACTATAACTTCAACGCAAGAATCCTCACCAGCTATGTTTCTCATCTACCATTAAGGGAAGACTTATGAACTAATATCAGGATACATCGACTTAACCATAAATAAGTAATTCACTACTGGTATCTCTTAAAATGACGGGATTACTGAGAATCGAGCATAGATTTGAAGCTTTCATTTTTTTACACAGTGTGAAACATCGCCAATAAGCTTAGTACAACCGATGATCGTGTTTTTTTTCCATTGAAGAAGCACTAATATAACCTACAATGTAATTATAATAAGCCCAATACCGATCTCTATATCTCTTCAATAAATGCGTTTCGAAAACAAAGTATTGATAGTGGTGACTATGTTTTGCAAGGTAAGGTGAGACGATCAACAAAGGAAAACTCTATCTAACTAAATTTATAATTGTTTATGAGCTCTAGAAAGAGTACCTAATAAAATGGCGCAAAATCATCATTAACCATCCGTCAGTAATTTGTTTTTGAACAGTTCATATAAAAATGGCCAGACTATTGTTAGTATATTTCTTTTGTTTTCCCATTTCGTCTTCGTTCAACGTATGGTAGATATGAATCATTCAATAATGGAAACAATACAGATTATTTTCTGTAGGCGTATTCTTTCATCTATGAAAATTTTCTATAGATAAGTCATAAACCATTCCAGAGAAGAAAAAAACAACGATGTCTATTGGTAAATAAAATTTTCTTTCAATACCTATCACATGAAAGGAAAAACCAATTGACATCACAAACATGACTTTTCTATTGTAAGCTACACGAATAAATTTCGATCCGTGCGCTTTTGTTACTGTGAAAAGTCTAGCATTTGATGAACTACAATGAAACATGATATTTTATTTCTTGAATTTATTTTTGTCAGATAAAGTGAAGTGAATTCGAGTTTTGAACAAGCCGATGGGCATTTTGTCAAAGTATAATTTAGAGAAGTATCAATTGGATACTGATGTTGAAAAACGATACCAACTCTATGGACTATGGGGAACAATCATCTATCAAGGTAGATGGAAATCGAAATGAATGAAGCGATTGCCGAACGTGAGGCTACTTTTTATCTCGAAGTAAATGGTCATCCACATGTTATCAGTACTCTTGGCTATGTTGAAAATAGTTTAAATCAAACAATTTTTGTTCAAGAATATGCTCGATTAACAGATTTAGGTAGTGTTCTATTGGATAATCAATACAATATTTCTCAAAGTGTGTTAGTCGAAATGTTTCGACAAATAGCTGATGCAATGAGCTATGTTGCAAGTAAAAAGATTATACATGGTGATTTAGGTTGTCGAAACGTTCTTGTTTTTCAATTGGATGAATTGTGAGAGATAAACTACTGATTTATTTTAGTTCTACAGGATAAGGTAAATCGTTGTGAGCTATCGTTTCGCAAGAAAAATCAAAGTAAAAAGCTTTCAAATAGTTAACAAAAGTACTTATGTCGGGTGTCAAATTTTAATTTTTCCGCAGATTACGGTTACAGATTTTTCAATGGTTCTCATAATTTTTTTGCCATCAGCATCCTATTCTAGATGAATTTCAAGATCGAGAAGTTACATCCGCTAGAATATACACCAATGAAGTAGAATATCAATCAATCTTTTTTCAAAATAATTGGATGCATCTCAATGTTGCGTTTTGCTTCTAGGAAGCATGTAAACCTATATCCAGATATATCTTCATATTAATTTATCATTTTCATCTGAGTTTTAATGAAAATATTTCTTCTAGATCTTAGTACGATTGCATATCTTCTTATTTCTGTTTCTTCCAATCAAAGAATAACTAATTACTTCTGACTAAATTTTCGATATTAACACAAATGAAGTATCTATAGTCGATTTTGAACTTTTCATTATCGCATTAATAGATTTATCGAGTTTATTCCAATAAATAATATACATGACTGATGTCAGATTGTTTACGATCGTCCTACTTGTATTTGATAGAAATAAAATTGAATCTATTACAACGTCTTATGAATTGCAAAAGTATCTTTTACTCGATCGTTGATCTTTGATAGAAAAGAACTCCTCCTGATCTAGTCAGTCGATGATTCTTTCTTATCAGATGTAGATGAAATAATCTATGCAAACACTATGATAACTAAGATTATCACTATGCTGTTATGCATGACACTGTGAACAATATCATCAACAGTGAAATATGAATGTATAAATTGTTTTTTCTTTCAATTGAAACGTAGTCTATCATAAGACCAGAATAATTCATGTATCATCGAATGTGTTTTTCAATGGTTTCTCTGGATCTCTATGAAAGACAAACGTTGAATGAAAAAACAAAAAGAAATATTCTTTTTCGAAGTTCGCAAACGATAGTCTACTCTTTTTTTTTCTTTACTTTCTGTATTATTATTATGAACACAATTATTTTTAATCAACTATGTTCTATAGCAAAAGAAAGCCAACGAGCACACGTACGTATGTATCACATTTGTTTTTGCTGAAGAATAACATTTGAGAGAAACTATCATTTCAAATAAGAACAGTTGATATGTAACTGTGATTGATTTATTCATAAACTTCGAAAAGATATAAGAATTAAATCAATAATGGCTCAAGAAGGATATATTGTTGCCAATATGATATTCATTGAATATTGATTCCTAATTGAATCTGTTCTACCTCGAGCACATTCTAGTTTGATCGTATCGATATATATCATCGAATTAACTTTCTTACATTTACTTTGTTTTGCTCGCTGTAATTACTTTCAATACATTCAAGAATTATCTTAAATATTTTAATGTACTACGTCTAATCTTTGCCTGAATCAGAGTACACATGCCAAAAGATTTATTCCATTTATTAACAAAAAAAAATACCATCGTCTAAGTTATAATATGCGTCACACGAAAATTCTTTTTTTTCTAAACGGTTATTTTTATGGTTATTTGTTTAAGACTTTAGTAAATTCTTAGCATAAAGAAAAATTCTAATTGCAAGTGAAGATATGGATTTTAGCATCAGAAGTGATACTTAAATTATCTGAAAAAGAAATCATGTTTTTGAAATCTCTTGTGTAACTAAAATCTGAGATTCAAACGTCAAGTTGAAACATCTTAGTGGAAAAAGACAGCAGCCGAGTAGGTCAACATTCTCTAAGGCTATATCAACATTATCCTACATAGGTTTTTAACTACTTCAATTCTATAATGAATATGAGCTGCGTCACATTGCTCAAGGTCTAGTCAAAGGGATGATAACTCCACTATATTTCTCACTTCTTACTTCTAAAACTCATACTTATCACCTGCTGAAATTAAGCACTGTCTAGAAAGAACATTGAACGTTTTTCGATTGTGGTTTTAGAAATAAGAACTTTTGAATGGTGTGGTGGAAAAATGTCGAAAGAAAGGATTTCTCCAGTAAATGGCGACTCTAATCAGATATAGTTCATTGTTGCTTTTCTTCTAATTCTACTAGTGTAAAGTTTTAACGAGTATTAATGATGATCAATAATACCTGATACAAAATTGATAGAAGAATTCACCGAAGAACTACTATAATAAAAATAATTTTATGGCCATGACTAAAACTGTTGAAACTTCAACTGATGTAACTCAGGGAAACTTCCCAGATGTTTCATTTATGAATTGGTCATTCATCAAACTTCTACAAGGAGAATAAAATCGTTTCGATCATATGCGCGTTCGTGTTACTGCAGTTTTAGAGGCTGGATCAAAACAACCTAAAACGATTGCTATTCAACATCGTATAGATAATCTTGACGAACGATGTTATGATGGTGTTATCAATACTATGGAATACTTAGATGATTTCTCATTTACAGTCGTTAAACGAAAACAGAGACGCATTTATTAATCTTTTATTATGTATATTTGATCACTATTAGAACGTTAAAACGAAATAAAATAAGAAAACATGTGATTTACTATTAACATTTCTCTAAAACATTCATCGATCATTTTTCATCTCGATATTTTTCCGGCGAAACTTTTGAATATACGTTTCTGATGACCATCGATGAATAACACGTTTTTGTATTCTTTTATACGTTTTTCATAAATAATCTAACAATGTTCAATATAAAAACACCAAGATTACATTGAAGAGCTTATAATTTATATTATTTGTCCTTAGATGTTCCTTTTTGATCACAAGTCATTCTGTCAACAGGACTTGAGTGACATAGTTCTATAATCTGTCATCGCGCACTCTGGTTCGATTTTCTAAAATTCCCACTCTCACTCGGATGAAAAAAAGTGTGTACTTCCGAGTTCGATTTGTTTATCTTTGGTACATGTAGATCTATCGAGCATTAAAGATCAAGTATTCTTTCCGTTCCTACGATCAAATACTTGAATCTTGATGGCCCCAGACTCATGTACAGTGAACTTTGATTAATATATAGCGTAATACACATCGATAGAAATAGTGAATTAGTGAACATTTTCTGAAAGATATTTCTCATATAACTTTGCAACATACTGGACCATTAAAGCCACGCTGGTCTCTCGAAAATAATATCTGTTAAAGGCGATCACTATTTGACTTAAGTGATAGAACGTCAGTACATGGCTTTTTCGTGTTATAGAAGTTCGAAAAAAATGCTGTTTTCTTTTTATTTACGGCCATAATATAAAAATTTTTTGTTCGTGTGTTTTGTTTAATCCTTTACTTTTACTTTTCTACAAATTGAATTAGATGACAAATACACGTGCTAGAAATATGCAGTTTTTCATATTGATTATTCACGTCTACAATGAATGGGTGGAGGTAAGATTTGGCGACTATTGTAAGTTGCTCAAGGAAGCTTTATATGGAGGAGAATAGAACTAGAAATGTATGAAAAAGTAACTTTTTTAATTGGACGAATTTTATTGTTCATTGGAAGAATAACTTCACAAAGTATGAGTTCTAAAAAATTAATTTGCTGTTTGTATTAAAATCCTTTTCTTCAAGTCTCATTCGCAATCTATAATCATAGATCATTTGTGTCGTGCATTTTTTTATGGATACACAAGTTATGCGATATTTTTAATTTTGTATCTCTCATCCGAAAAATTAAGTAGCAATACATGTGACTTTTGATTCAGAATTAAAAGTAGATTTCTTTTTTCATTCTTTTCTGTCACTATTAAAATTTGCTTCCATGGAACAACAAAGTAACGAAAATACCAAGTTTCTTCAGTCAATTTTTAAAAACATGCGTAGGAATTACTGTTGTAGAAAAGTGAGAGTATCAATGGTATTTTCCAATTGAAACTCCAAATATTATTGTTGATAGAGGTAAGCGCATTGTTCTTGTTTGTGTTTTCGTATCTACTCTCAGAAATTATTGTACAACGTTATGAAACAGTGTGATGGATTTCGTATCATCTGGTTCGTTAATCTTTTCTAAATTAATTAATCGGGTTCAAGTCTAAATATAAATTAATACATTAACTAAATAGGAGCCTAGTGAAAAAACCTAGTGACTTGTTAAGCTAACACACGATTTACAGAAGATATCAAGTTCGGATTGAAATTCGTTTTCATTGATTTTGTTGACAAAGGTCGAATTTCTATCAAACGCTGCCGTACAGGATGCATTCTTGATATCAGCACTTTGAATGTATGTTGATCACCTGACTATTTCATATCGAATATTACTCAAAAAGACATCGACAACCACATCTTTGTTCATAGCTACACACATAAAAAAAACGAGTTCATTCCACAGCAGATCGTCCGAAGCAATACGATCCTATCGTGTCGTTCGCTACTTTATTCTACTAGCTTCAGAGTGATATAGTGAACATATACATTGCAAAGCGCTATGAATTTTATTCAGTATTTTGAATAAATAATTTTTCTTCTTGTAAGTGCGACTATCATATGGATAGTAGAATGCGAATTGAGTATCACTTGATAAAAAGTTCCGGTAGTCAAGTGTTCATTGTTCTTCAATCCTGATTGCAGCCTAATTATTTGAACCTCACTATAAATCAGCACCCATATGTGGGTCCCCATAATGCATTAGCTCAATGATACACATAGCGCTATACATTCTATTACACGTTGACTTTGTAATATCATATGTGGAAATTTCGATTAGGAAGACATCTGATCATTTCGTATGAGTTACTGAAATAATTGAAAATCAAAACAGTTCGAATTTATCTCAAACGAATAAATCCAATGCGAAAAACAATGGTTAAATCGTATTCAATTAATTGCATACAAGTTAGAGTCTGATGCTTACAATTGAAGTTGGTTAGAGCCTATGATGAATTCAGTCGGATTCAGATTAAAGATGATCCGATCCGCTTTCACCACAAGGAATATCTGAATTTCATTCGGTGACTAGAATTACTGCCAGATCCTATTAGATGAATAACATGAACGAATTTATGACAACAAAAAATCCAGATTGAATTCGATCCATTCTTGATATTACATATGATTAAAATGAATTAATACTTTAACAATTTAATTGGTTTGAGTTTGACTGTAAGTAGAGAAGTATACACATAGTTGTTCCCGTTTGAAGAATGATACTGGCCCTGACATTGAATATGTTAGCCAACTCAGATGTTAACCAATCATATGTTACATATAGAATGTATTGCATTTCATTTGCATTCTTGTCGATCACGAATCCGTTCGGCAACAATACACTAACCCAAATAGTACAGTGTTAGGAAATTGGTACTGGACAATGGTTTATACTTAAAGTAAGTTTGCCACGGTTTGAGTCTTGCATTCTTATTTCATGTTGATACAAACGCACTAGGTCCCGTATACTTAAATCAAATTTTAGTACGAAACACTTTATAATGAACATGTTACAGATCTGTCGAGAAAAAGGCAATTAGTGTGTTTAAGGAGTAAAAGATTTTATTTTCTAATGAAAGTAAGGATTAAAAGAAATTGCCAATTTGGAGTAATATCTAACTAAAATCGTCAGAAATCTAAAACTTTCAAGCATGACTGCATTTTACTATAGTATTCAACCATATCGAATTAAAATGTA
Organism: Rotaria macrura; assembly: GCA_900239685.1. Taxonomy (NCBI): domain Eukaryota; kingdom Metazoa; phylum Rotifera; class Eurotatoria; order Philodinida; family Philodinidae; genus Rotaria; species Rotaria macrura. The sequence continues at coordinate 32,023 of OENT01000980.1, forward strand.
GAGCAAAAATAAAGAAACACTTTTTCTCAATTGCCAGAACGAAACGCATTCTATTTAACTTTATGAATTTTATCATGTGTTCAAAATTAAAAATTTCATTTTTTTACCTGTCATAGATAGCTAAACTTGACGAACTTTGGATATCTAGTTTTAAGCACAGTCGATCGTCATAGTTCAGTCTAGCTCATGTCAGTGTTGAAAAGTTTGACTGTGACTATAAAACAGAAATATTAGATATCTTGGTATGGATATTCTATTTTTCACTTGTTTTATTTGCTATTATTTTTGAGTAATAATTTCAATAGTACTTAAAACAAATCTGAAGTGAGAAATAAAACTAATAGATTCATTTAAAAATAGTCACTTCATTCACTCATAGATTCCTGCACTAGATAAAAATGTTAAATAACGATGTATCAGTTTTTTAGATTTAATACATTCTAAGGGTCACAGGAGTGAAATCGAATCTTGAACAAGTCGATGGCCATTTTGTCAAAGTATAATTTAGAGAAGTATCAATTGGATACTGATGTTGAAAAACGATACCAACTCTATGGACTATCGGGAAAAATCATCTATCAAGGTAGATGGAAATCGAAAAGACGTGATCAAATAATTATCGTCGAAATGAACGAAGCGATTGCCGAACGTGAGGCTACTTTTTATCTCGAAGTAAATGGTCATCCACATGTTATCAGTACTCTTGGCTATGTTGAAAATAGTTTAAATCAAACAATTTTTGTTCAAGAATATGCTCGATTAACAGATTTAGGTAGTGTTCTATTGGATAATCAATACAATATTTCTCAAAGTGTGTTAGTCGAAATGTTTCGACAAATAGCTGATGCAATGAGCTATGTTGCAAGTAAAAAGATTATACATGGTGATTTAGGTTGTCGAAACGTTCTTGTTTTTCAATTGGATGAGTTAGAAGTGAAAGATAATCGAGTTAAAATAACTGATTTTGGACTTGCTCGTTGGATCGAACAACCGCCGCCGGATGAAAATGAAAATACGTCTGTGATACCGGTTCGATATTGTGCACCCGAAATTCTTCGAAATAATAATCATCGCTCAGACTTTTCAGAAAAATCCGATGTTTATTCATTTGGTGTTTTAATGTGGGAAGCTGTATCGAAAAGTGCAATTCCATATTCATCAGTTGCAGAAGATGAGGATGTGAGAGAAAGGAAATTGAAGAATGAAAAACTTGAAAAGCCACCCAATTGTGATGATAATCTATGGAGTCTCATGCATACGTGTTGGCATAATAATCCGATGGATCGACCTTGTTTTGAAATGATTAAACAAAAACTATCGAACATGCAAGTCTCTGATGACAGAGCTTTCGAAAGTTCGATATTATTTCACGAGTAAGAATATTTTCTCAATTCATCATTAATAATAGATAACAATTTTACATCAAGTAAATCATCGGTCAGCTTTCTTCTTTGAAATTTACTCTAATTACAATATAAATTTAATCATAAGAACGATACGTTATGTTTTTCACTCAAAATTCTATTTACTATAGATGAGAATAATCAGACAATAACTTCTCATGTGAAACATATTCTTCATGGTTGCTGTTAAGAATTTGATAAGTATTTCGTTGGTAAGAATCAATGTTAGACAGTTTTGAGTTAGATTATTTAAGTGGATGGCTAGCACAGGGTTATTAAATTGCCTGGTCAATAGCAGGAACGAAGTTTACAGATCGTCAATAAAAAATGTTTGCCTTCTATTACTGGCACAAGAGTAGAACAAGTACTTCAAATAATCTACTTATCATTTGATGAAACCCAAAACCGATCTGTTACATAATTGCTCTTCATTTCCCTATTTTTAAACTTTTAATAATTTTTCCATTTGATATTCTATCTAATTGTATAAGCTTTGACTTGAGGATTTGTACAACATAAACATACATCGGAGTTACTTAAAGAAACTCTCTGTACTCGTCAATGTTCCAATTCTATTACATTACGTGATCTTTTATGCAAAGATTATAAAACTAAAGATTCAACACCATTTGGAACATGGTTGTAGAATATGACTGAAAAGAACTTATTAGATTTTTGTTCTAATATTATCAAACTTTCTTATTTCAGTAATAGAACTTTTACGGAGATTAAAATATTCATAATTTATACAGCAATACTTGAATTCATTTTTTTTTATTAAGGCCACCATTAGAATATAAATACGAACTTGATGTTGATATCGAAATGCATGGTTCACTGCAAGGTGAGTTCGGTACAATTTATGAAGCACAATGGAAATCTCGACAAGGAAGACCTATTGTTGTACTTTTAATGGATCAAGAACCATCGGAATACGAAGCATTAGTGTATACGGATTTCGATCCTCATGAAAATATACTTCACACATTTGGATTCGTAGGAAACGATCGTAGATTAATTTTATTGCTACAAGAAGGAGCATTCTACGGTAGTCTTCGAACTCTACTAAAAAATGGAACATTTGAGCCATCACACGAAGTACTCATGACAGTATTCTTGCAAATCACCGAAGCCATGATTTATGTTGTTGATAAAGGTATTGTTCATGGTAATTTATGTTGTGCCAATGTTCTCGTCTTTCAAATGGATCCATCAATACCGACGAAAAATTTGGTTAAATTGACGAATTTCAGTTCAGCTCATAAAAACGACTATTCCTTTGTTGATGATAGACGACTACCTATTCCAGTACGATATTGTGCTCTGGAAATTCTTCGAAGTGCAGGCCAATCGAAATATTCAGAACTCTCAGATGTTTATTCGATGGGCGTTTTGATGTGGGAAGCGTGTTCAAAAGGAAAAGTTCCCTATGAGTCGTCAAAAACGAGTAACGAAATTCGACAACGAAAATTAAACGGTGATCTCTTGCCAAGACCAACCACATGCAATCAGCGACTTTGGACAATTATCACAACGTGCTGGAGTAAGGAACCCACTTGTAGATATGAGTTCAAAACCATGAAATACCTGTTAACTCATATTCAAAAGGAGTAAGTAGGCATAAATAAGCTTAAATTATCATTATGTTACGAAGCAATCGAAGACTAGTCTTCAACTTGATAGTGAACGAAGAAATAATGTAAAGCTAGACAGAAAAACACTTCTTACATGTCCATACTTAGAGTACTGCACGGGTACGACTTTTCGTACCCGTACCCACCCTCTATTCGTTATGGTGATAAAAATGTATATTCACTACTTTTTTTAGCTTAATTAAATAATAATGAAATAACAATCTTTTTATGATTATTACAAGCAGTGTTGAAGATATACAAGTGCATATAGCGAATCCTGACTTAATAGTTGTCTACGATTTTCTACCGTTCACCCAGTCTCACTAAATATTCTTTCACTAGCTGCCGAACCAACTCAATCCCCCCCCCCCGCTTCTCCTAGAATAAAAGGCCACACCAAGGAAAAGCTCACCGGACATGATAGAACCCCATCGGATCTCCAGACACGTTTTTCAGAAATCCAGTGGATTTTCATGTTCTAGAACTAAAACATCTGGTTTTTCAGTAGAAAATCTGATTTTTTAGTAAAAAACTGTTTTTTTTTGTAAACTGATCAAGATTTTTTGAAAAAATGATTCTTTTCCCAGTAAAAATTTAGTTTTCCAGTATTTGGCTGCTTAAAATTGCTGTTTGAATGCGGTAAAAGTTTTTAAAAACCCTTAAAGTTCTCGGAAAATCCTAGCTAAAATATAGCCCCCTATATTGGCCACCGTCGGAGGAGTAATGTAAATTTTTATAATAGAAGGCCATGGCCTTTTATTCTGGCGAGGGGATAGCAGGAATGGATAATAATCCCAGTGCCAAACGCGATAACTTTTTTTTATAAATAAGTGACTCATTTTGCCACCACTGTAATATATCAGTATCTTTTGAATAAATGAATTTCTATTTCACATAATCAGTTATTTCATCAAATTGATCAGAATCTTCATCATCTGATGCATCATTATCTTTTCAACAAAATGATCTTAATACGTCATTAACAGTCAATTTATCAACAGTATCTGTTAAATACGTACCCGTACCCGGTACGGGTACCCGAACTGCGCGTAGCACTACTCTAAGTCCACACGAGCTCCAATGTTGTAGTTTTTTTCTTGTGAATCATAAATACAGATTGGTAAGATAAAGCGGTCTGTATTTAAGGAAAATACGATTTATAAATGGGCTGTTATGATCAGAATACTTGATGTAGCTATAAGACCGTATTATAGTGAGATTATGGCAGTTACACGATTGTATATGGATAAAATACTGTGTCTGGTATTACAAGGAAAATTGAATAATAAGCAGTCGTTCCTCATTGTTTATTGACGAAAAACGAATCATAAGTGCTTCTGCTCAACGATAAATTATAGTAGCGTGAACCCTCATGATAAATCCTGAAAATCAGGCTTTAATGGTAACCATTATCAATCGACTTAGTGTCAACGTAAGTGATTACCAGCTAGTATCATATTAGAATAATAATATCAAACATCAGTGAATTTCAGATTTTAACTGCTTGTATAACTGCGCTAACAAGTTTTTCTTCTTTGCCACTAACTTATATTATACGTTTTTTTATCTTACAAAGAAAGTCATTTTCTATTGGAAGAATGTTTCACAAGACGTTCTACATTGACACAAACACGATTGAATACAATCCTTGCATTCATTTTATAGTTCAATTGATGCTGTATAACATTAGGTTTGGTTTAAAACTGATTTGTTAACTTAATGAATCAATAAAATCACATGTGATTATCTATGGAGAGAATTAAATTTTCGAAGTAAAACTATTGAGATGAAATTAGCAACGAATCATACATGATTTGCATGAAATTTGATGTACTTACTGTCTTCGAAAAACAATTGTAATTCATTTTTAGTGAAGGGAATAAACATCCGTCTGACAATTCAAACGATGAATTTTCAACGAATGAAATCATTCGTCATCAGGTATCGATGATCTAATCAATGTGATCATAACATCAATTTTTTCTTTCACAGAAATCGCATGTATCAAAACACATTCCAACAGAGAAGTATGCCAAAATTCAATCTTTAGTCATTAACCGTAATAAATATTTTCTATTCTTTCACGAAGACGTATTGAAATAGCTCAATGTAATTATTGTGGTAAACAATGTCTTCCTCAAGAATTAGATGAACATCAGGTATGTAAATTCTTAAAAAAGATGTTATAATTAAATTTATTTTTCGATAGCTAACATGTACAATACAAGTTTCTTTTGTCAAGTATGTTCAGATGACTAACATTTGTTTTTTCGATATTTGCTACAACATTTTATTTTTTCAATATAGTCTTATTCCTACTATGCGAGACAACGATTGGGCTGAAGAATCTGACGTCAATGTAATAGAAAATAATCAGGCAGAGCTCATTTTATCTTGATCCTTAAAAGCCTATTAGGATTTTTCTTGAACACAAAGAGTACAATCGTAAAGATAGAACTGATGAACCTGATGTTTGCTCATACTATATTCAAAATTAACTATCTTATTCTTCGTGTATAAGTGTTGAACAGCATCCTTTAGCAGAGACATTACATTTTGTAAACATTTGAGAAAAAAAAGAATCTCAATTTGAAATATTGCCTATGTGCTGTATCATTATTTGAAATTTTCAGTCAGACGGATGCTTTGTTGTTAAGAGATTCGATGTAGAAAAATATTGGCAACATCTTGTAAAGCGAAACCTCAAAAAATCAAGCTTCACTTCAACATGCTATATTTCCAGAAGTAAACAACAGTGATGACTGAAAATTTCAGGAAAATTCAATCAACATATTAGCTATATATGAACAAAATTTCAAGTCGAAATTCTTTTCTTTCGACTTTTTCACAGTTAGTGCAATAATTTGAAATTTTGCCGGATGGCCTCATAAGATAATACTTAAAAAAACTAACATCATACGTTGCATCTATGACGAAAAAAAAAACATTTTACAAAAGAAATGTAACAGTAAAAAAATCATGACTCGTGAAAGATTCAGCGTTCGATTTTAGAATCATTTGAAAATGACATTTGTGTCTCTCGGTATGGCCATCTAAGCTGTGGTAGTAGATTCTATTATAATTATTCTGATGTCCCTTGAAAGGAACATTTCGCTTTTAGGTTTTAAGAATCAATTTGTGTTTTTCTTGAAGGAATCTCATCAACTGACTGATACTTTTGCTGCCACTTATAAGTATGTCGATTATTACGTTTCACACATAAGCATCATGACGCTTCTTTCTCTCTTTAGCTTTCTCGATGTTTCTAACCACTCACGTTCTATTCAACACGATCCGGATGTTACCATAACTGATAAAATCGTAATTAAGTAACCGATTACTTGTATGATATAACATTCTTTTCTTGTTAAAAGAAAGACAATTGTTCGAATTTTCAAACTGCATCGCATCAAACTTCGAAGTACGGATACAATTATTTTTCAACGATCGTACTTAAATTGAAATATTTCATTTTGATGAAGGTCTGTACTTGACCAAGACAACAAAAATCATCGTCGTCAATATTCATCTAATGAAGTAATCAATTGTGATTTATGCATGTCGAATGATTGATTTTACTTTATTCGCAAGATACCCCATCCATTGACATCGATAGATAATACTAAAAAACCTTCACAGTAAGCATAGACTTATTCGTATTATTTAGATGACGTTAATTTTGTTATAACTGAATACAGATATGTCACTTATTGCGAATGTAAATACTGTGATTATCGATGCGCTTTGGCTGATATAAAAAATCATGAAGTACATACATAAACGTATTTCTTTCATTGTTTTAATTTTTCTTGTTTTTAAAGCAATTTTGTTCATTGAAACCTGTCATTGATCAACCACGGCCACGTCCAATGTATTCACCGATTGATATTTTTGCATACTATTACAATAAATACATAATGTTTCTTTCTTAGAACCAGAGACGTTCCATGTAGATTCTGCCAAGGTCAGTTTTCATTAAATACAATACAAACACATGAGGTATGAATGATGCGTAACATTCTATGAATATTATATCGTATTTTGTAGAATACATGTTCCTCAAGACAAAAGTATGCGTTATCATTAGCTTGATTCACTAGTGATTTGATGTTTTCAACGAATTCTTTGTTTTTTTTCTTCCAGATCTTTTATGGAACGATTACATCTATGCTGTTTTTGTTGCTATGGTAACGATTAGGTGTTTTGAACATAACTACGATTACATGTATTCGAAACATAAAAGTGTTGTAACTATCATCGGAAACTAATTTTCTTTTCATCTTGATTGTATGTAGAAGCATTTGATCAACATAAGATCAATAGCTTTTAAATTAGTCGAATGAAAAACAGTTTTTGTTTCAAATAGTTATCTGTTTCTTGACTCTTTATGGAATTGATTTTTATCTCTTGAAAAAGATCATCAAAATAAATATGTGCGTGAACTGTTATAGTGAAGATGTACTTCATTTTAAAAGAAAGCTTATTATGAACTCTTCTAGTATGTTGTTAGTCCTTGTTTTTCCCTATTCTGAAACGTCTTGTTCAATATGGGCTTGAAATATGATAAATATATTTATTTTTAAATCAAAATAACTAATCTTACGGAATAGTGAAGATAATCACATGGAGTGTCCATAATAGATTGTAGCTTCTTCGAAGTATGAACAAAGCTATAGAATTTTCTTCTTGGATTTACTTTGTTACTCTAAAAGTAAGATAACGTAGAAGTCATCCATTTAAAAGATAGAATTGATGAATGCTTTTTTTAGGATTATTTTTTTCAAATAATATAGCGTCTAATTTCCATTTCGGTTGATCAAACTTTATTTTGATAGAATCAAAACTGGAAAAATAATCTTAAATAACACGTGGGCATACTTGATCTTGACTATGACAATATCTTTAAAATATGAAGATCGTTTCACATATCACAAAGAAGAAAACATGAGAGTCAAACCATACAGAAATAGCTTCATGAGTACTGGTTCTCTCCTTCAGAGATGGAACCAATACCGACGACTAGTCAGCCACTGAAAGACTGACCGGTCGCCTGTAGAATAGTCATTGTGGATAGACCGGTTTCATCTTTGCCTTCCAATTTCCCACTACAACATTAATATACTAGTATGTTCTAAAAAGATTGATTGAAACCATGTATTCTGATTTTTTAAACGAAAGTATAGTTTCTTCCGACGAAACCTATTGATACTTTAAGTCTGAAACTGTTTTCTGTCTAAAACTAATTAGATGAGTAATTCGATTTTGTCATAAGTTTTTATGGATGTCTTCAAACAGTAAATTTATCGATGGAGGAAAGTCAGTGTTGTTGTATCATAACTATGCTTTATTAATGTCGCTGATTATTTTAATATTAACCATAGTTAGTATCCATGCATGTGATGATATTGATTCCAGAACACTGGAAACTTAGTTTTCAGAGTGTACATTTTGTTTGCATCACCTATATCAACACTATCTCGTGTTATATTGATAGTTGATCGAGGTTTTTCGGTCATTATTTTCATGTTCCTCTGATCATGCTTCTTAAAAATAGTAAATCATGATTTTAAGACACTTTGATACTGATCGTATTGTGAAATTACTGAACGACATTTACTGCGATAACATTTTCATTGAATCGAACGCTCCCCTCACATTTCTCGTAATAGAAGAAAAGAACTTAGTCCATTTTATACGTAGAGAGCATGCCATTTGCAATAATGTTTTCTGTCTTGAGATCATTATTGACTTTGAATTTATTTCCATCGATCTAATCCGTATGCAAAGTTTCACTTCTTATAATTTATGATTCTTTGATTACGAGTGGAAAGTTTTGAATAGGAGATCCCCTTGTGAATTCTAAAATATACGGTTTTCATCTGACCATGATCAATACCAGTCGATCATTGAGATTGGAACTAACTAGTTATTGGACTAGACAGATTCACTTTATTTGAAGCATTTTTCATCTATTAAATCTAAGTACCAAATAGTCACAATCAAAATATTGTAGTACAAACGTGAACCATGACTGCTATATCAATTGTTGACTTATATATCAAGGAAATGAATGATCTCGATCCGGTTTTCTCCGAAATTCGCGATATGCCAAGTGTTCTCCGTTGACTTACCGGTGTTTTTTTACAATGTGTTCTTTTTTTCTTTTTATGTTCGCGTGGAAACCCGTGAACTTATTCCAAAAGCAAAACATGATAACTCTCTACTTCGAATTCATAACCAAACTGTATAGTTCGAAATATCCAGTTGATGTGGAATCAACTTGATATCTGCATGTGTCAGGAGCTTATTATGATGATATCATAGCAAACGATTCTTTTTTTCAGAAACGAAATCGAACTGTTTTATCACATTCTAGTGAGACTTAAAGCCTGATATTCATTAAAATATTCAGAGCTCAATTTTAGATAGAACGGCATAGAATCAATTCAATATAATATAATCATAAGAAGCATTAATAGTTGAGTTAATATAAGTGAGCAACTATGAAGGATGTGCATGTGAATATGAGCTGTTTCTAGCTATTTCCCTGCACTCACTATGATGTACATCAATACCATCAGCCTCAATCGCAATCAAGCCAGATTTGTACGTACACATTCCTCATTGAAGTTTCATCTATTGTTACTTTGTTTCAAATTTTCAGAATACTTGCTTGTGAAACCGATGCACTATTTATCGATGAGAGTATCGGTTTAACTTTTTTTTCCGAATCATACAAGTATAAGTGCAACAAAATTGATGCAGACATATTTACTTTACTCAAAATTGATTATGGAGCCGACTGGTTTTCATCGAAAAATTGCTTTGTATTGATAGTAATGATTGACATCTCTCTAATTTTAATGTATATGCATGTGCATTCATGTCATGTTGAATTAGATAAACTAAATATTTATTGACTTTCGATGTCCTTGCAAAGTTTAAATATTTTGACGATATTAATTTCGAAAAATCATGTACACATTTGATCAATTCAATTTTTAAATGAATTAAAGACTGTTGCCGATAATTTGGTTATGGTTTGACAGAGATCCTTCTCTGCACTCATGTACTTGCGTGTATTAAAATCAGTAACAAAACAATAAAGTGTATGCGCATATGGCACAGTTCACACGAGATTCAGTTGAATTTGTTAAATGCCACTTAATGAAAAATAATAAAGTTTCTTTAGAGAATGCGCAAAAGATAATAAGAAAAAATTTGCTAGAGAAAAAGGTGACAGAACGATTTACAATAATTTTTATCCCTGTAAACTAATATTAATTAGATACATATGATTAAAATTTTATTTTCAAAGAATTCTATTGTTTCTCGGAAAATAGACAAAAGTTTTCTTTTCCTTCTGTTTTCTATTCAGATATTCATGGCATGAAATGTAAAATTCATACTGATACTTAGGAAAAGTAGGATCCGTTTCTCAGACTATAAATTTATTATCTAATGCTAAATTAAATGTTTGAAGTAATGAAATATAATCGCATACCGTTGAATTTCATACGAAAACATAATATTGTTAAGTGTTGAATAGATTCCTCTTGTTTCTCGGAGTAAACAAACAAATCAACCTGTATACTACAACATCTCAAACAATCTTGTTCGAGATTGTCGGCATAAAAATACTTTCGCTGGCTTTGTTCTTATTAAAATTCATTCGACTATTGAATTCCCGCCTGCTCAGAAAAGGATAATTAAAAAGAAAATCTAAATATAAGAAAACGATAAAAGTCTTTTCTGAATAATAAAAACTCTATACATGATTAATACTCTTAAAAACAAACAACACAGATAAACACGAAATGCCATGAATGAAAATAGAAAATCTGTTGCCAACGCTTTCACATGCTTATGGAAAATTTGGAACTTATAATTCCAGTCTTAACTATAAATATTCTATAAACGGGAAAAATGATTACCCTTGTGTTCCTGTTTTTCTACGGAAGTAAAACTTATTCAATGGAAAAAAAAACTTTTAACATCTTCACCGGCTTTATTTTGAGCCTCACCATCTTCTTTACATAGTTTCAAGAACTTTGAGAAATGTGTGATGACAATATTCAAATAAATGAGGCTAAATTATATTTCCATTTCAAGAAAAAAAGAAAAACTTAAATTATGAAAAAAATATAAAGATGAAAATATCTCGAGAGACAAAGAAATGTAATTAAACTACGGAGTCCGTTTGATGCAATTACGTTTTTTTTTAATATCTTCGTCTCTGTTTCATAGTGACTGGCTCTTTACTTCAGACATTACAGAACTATTTACGATTCCTTCTAAGATGGTAAATTTCTGTTTTACACTATTACTTCTTAGCGTGTGTATTATGGATTTAAGTTTGCAAAGCATACGTTCAACGATGATGAACTTCAATATCGATTGGGAATTCCAATATTTCAACCTATATGATCAACCACTTTTTATTACTACGGTGTTAGACGTCAATCAATGCAGAAAGATATGCCTATTTCAAGAACAATGTCGAACAGTGAACTTTCGTAAATCAACTAATCGATGCGAGTTGTTCGCCGACACACCTGGTAGTTCTGGCAACATCATTGAAAGCGTAGGTGCTGTAGTCATGATTTGTATCGATGGAACACGTATACCATCAAGTTAGTACCAGCATACGTATTCGTCGTATTAAATTCGCGAATTGAAATATATTTCAGATAGGCTTCTTGATCAAATCGATTAAGTTATTCTCAAAAATAGAGTAATATAAGTGTAATATGTGAAATTTCTACTATCAATTATAGGATCTAAGAGGAATGAAAATCCTTAGCTAAGTAGGTCTTATTGTTTCGAGTTTTAGACATCAACTATACTCTATCAGATAGATGTAACACAAAAAATGATGATCATTGATGCATAATTCAAGAAAAAACGTGAGTGTTAGACGATAAGTCTTGGATTGAGTGGCAAAGTGTAATATATGATTCGATTGGAAATGTGAGGAAGTCTTGCTTTTATAAGCTTGATTGAATAGATCGAATGTTAGAAACACTAATATTGTCAGAAAAAAAACAGAACAACATCAAGCGTTTTTTTTTGTTAAAGAAATCGACTGAAAAATGAAGGAAACATTGATAGTCTTGATGAGATTTAGCTTGTCTTAATTGGCAGCGCCAAAAGTGATAAGCATATGTAACGGATAGCATGCGTTGTTGTTTAATTGTAACCATTTTTCAAGATTCTACACATTTGTAAAATACATCTTGTTTATTTCTCTTCGATACTCTTTGTGACAGTACTGACACTAGACGAATATCGGTGTCCAACCTTTCCGAGAAGATGTTTCATATAAATGATTTCTGTCGATATTTTAAATCAATGACCTTTTATATGAACATTTGTTGAAAAATTAATATTATTAAATATAGAAATTTCTAGTTTTTGAAGCCCTAAAAATAATATGATTGATGATTATGCAAGGAATCCATAATTTTCTTCCCTTGTTCTTTCTTTATATCATCATGTGTTTCGAGGAAATTCTGACTATGATAACACGAATTAGAAATTTCTTGAATCTTCCAACTGAAACAATCAATAAAAGCTCTATATTAAATGTCAACATTCGGATAAACAATAGCCAACAGTACACATCCATTCGATTTAGATAGCATTCTACATCTAACTTGTTTTTCATAATCTTTTTTCATGTAGAAATTTTAGTCAATTGTGAACGGCATTCAGTCAATATTACATGAAAGGATATTGTTGATAGTCCATGCCTTTTGGTTCACTTGAGTTAGCTCGCACTATGTGGGGTATCGAAAAAAAATTGAGTGAATTTGTTTTGTATCCTTCTCATGCAGTTGATTCATGTACCGTTGCGAGAATATTTCTATCAGAAACTCGATCTTCTTCTTATTTCTCTTATTGATTACGACTTTTGCAAGTAAGGGGAGCTGAATTCAATGTGTTCTGGTTGAATTCAAAAACAGAGGCAGTTTGAATAGAAATTTTGAGCGAGCATTCAACCTGCCCCCATCTAGTTATCACGTTGATACGTTTCTAAATCATTTTTAAAATCTTCATTAAATACTATTGATACAACAGATTCTCTCCTTGTACTAATAAGAATAATAGTCACACAACGAAAGCTAATATTTTTCGAAAGAATGTTTACATAGTTGCACCAGGAGTCTATGCACTATTTGTGAATTAAAAATGAATTCGTGAACAGTATTACTTTTGTATAATGTCAGATTCAAATGAAAAGCATCGCTGAGAAATAGTTTATCAAAGTGATCGTCGGATGTTATCCATATTTCATACTAAATTCATGTGAGAAACCGATTAAACACACTCCCACAACAATCTCTAAAGGTTTTTTCATAAAGTTCATAAACGGTCAACAATCATACAATTGATAAATCGAATGTTTCACGAAATGTCACCTGAACTTTTTTTCTCTCGAGAGACACTAAAGATAAGGAGGAAGATGATTGTGGATTTCATGTTTCTAGCGTTGTTCACTAAAAGATGATAAAAATATCGAGACCGATCTTGTTCCAAACAAAATGAAATAATTCGTGTTCCAAATCGCATTAAAAGAAAAATTAGGTCATGTGAATATGTGACTCGTCAGGTCGTCTTTATTCATTATATGAATTCATCAACACGTAGCAAGCACTGAATATGTAAACATAAAGTACTGCTTGTGGATTGAAAGAAGACATTGAGGTAGAATCTAATCATAATTATTTATTTCCCAACTATTTTCTTGAGTATGGTTAGTAGTGTTGAAATTCAAACGAAATTTCGAAAACTTGATTGACCGATATTTTCGTAAATTGTCTAGGAATAGTACTCATTATAAATAATACGAATAGTTTCGACGATAAATTTGATAACGTTGGATCCAAAGGTTTCTTGAATTGAAATCTGAAAACTTAAGAAGTAGATTGTGTTGATCTTAACAACTATTCCTCTTATTTTCCTCGCTTATGTATCATATAGACATTGTGAGTACACTAGGTTATACAACAATATTTACGACTATCAGTGACATGATTTTTCTTCGGCTTCCTTATATATTTACATGAAATCCATTTGGAATCATGGCAATTTCATCTATTTGATGCTTTTTATTCTTAGCTACATCCACCACAACACGCGTATGTGACTTTTCGTGCGTCAATCAATCATGGACTTCTTCATTGGATCTCTTGGCTTCATGGTCACTCGATGGAACCTTTATCGATGCAACGCTGGCATATAATGTTACACCAGTCAATAGTCCTGTTTTTGTGCCTGATGGATATTTGAACCAAGCAGTTTCTTTTAATTCAAGCGCAAACCAATCATTGGTCACTTCATACATTCCACTGGGAAACACGAGTTTCACGATTGATGTTTGGCTCTATCCGACAGGATATTCTAATTCATGGGATCATACTATTCTTATTTTGTGTCCTTCCACAACATTCAGTAATTGTCTGCATTTAACCATTCGTAACATTGGAGAAGACTACAAATTATATTTTGGATTCTTTGACAACGATTGTCAGGGAAATGCATCGATACTGTGTAATCGATGGATACATGCCGCGTTTGTTTTTGATATAGCTACTATGCAGCAGTCAATCTATCTCAATGGAATACTTGATGCTAGTAGAATCTCGCCATCACCTCTCTTAGTCTTCACAAGCGATGTTATCATCGGTAACAATCCAATATTCTTTCCTTATTTTGGGACCAATGCTTTCCAGGTATTCGGACTTTTTTAACTGATTAGTACTATAATATATAAATTGACAGAATTATGACAAAGTTTGAAAGATCGAGTCATGAAAATAGAAAAAAATAGTGATGATGACTGCAGAGCTAAGAATTAATGTATTTTTTCTTTCAACAGTAACTGAGATCTGAACACCACTTCGAGTGATTGATTAGAAAGATGATGAATGGCGATGTCTAAAGCTACGATGCAATGATCTTGCAGTTTTGCTTTCTCATTTCTATAGGGCTACATGGACAAATTAACGATTAGTCATCGAGCGAAAAGCTCGTGTGAAGTACTCGAAGATGCCACACTTGCTGCTCGTTTTCCATTTGATAACACAACAATACTCATTGATTTTGGACCTAATGCAATATCAGCCACTGCATTTTCCTATTCGATTTTAGCGGACGGCCACTCTCGTCAAGCTATTGGATTTAATAGTTCAATTTCTTACTTTCAAGCGTGGGGTTTCACTCAATTCAGTATCAATAACCAACCATTTTCGATATCTCTTTGGATTCGAACTCCGTATCGACAAGGTACAATTGTTCACATATCGACATTACCGACTGGTCTTGGATCGTGGTGCCTTCCATTCATAGGTTTTACTTCGAATGGTACACTTGTTGCTCAAATCTCTAATGGAACAGCAATACTATCTGTCGTTGGACCCATTCTTTTACCTCTGTCAGCATCATTCTGGACTCATATAGTGCAAACATGGAGTTCAACGAATGGCCTTAGTCTCTATATTGACAATATTCTAGTTGCTTCTCAGCCATGCGCAACAGTCTTTGCGGCTAGTGGAATAACACCTAATTATGTCACACTAGCAAATAGTCTTTTGGGATCAGGATCATGTGAATCCGGGGAAGTCGATAGCAATCGCTCATTCATAGGTGGTGTGGATGACTTTCGAATTTATAGTAGAGAATTGTCAGCAACTGATGTATGTGCTTTGTATCTTGGTTAGAATATATACAAGTGAAGAAAATAATGTCTGTTTCTTTGAATCACTAATTGAAGAAACGATTATACTTGAAAAATTGAAGTAAATAAGTGTGATAACAATGATTCCTACTAATAGAAACAATGCTTGGTTCCTCTCATTCTTCCTCTTAATCATTTTCCTCTCTTCATTTCCTTCGTTCATAAATTCATGTCATTTGTTAGATACAGACATTCTTATGGTTCAAATTAACCGAATGAACGTCATAGCCGAGATTGATCATCAATGCTCTCTCTTGCTTTCTCGCCGCATTTATTGGTAGATGCGATGAGTTAGAAGAACTGCATCCAAATCAGTAACTTGCTGAAACGATATGCAGCTGCTCAAATACAGAACTATATTGTGCGTGCGGATAAGAATCTAAGTCTTCTTTTAATTCACTCATACATAACCATCATAAAATCTTGATTCCAAGTGAATGACTGGGATACCAGATCCCATCGGATTTTAAGAGGTGAACCTACAAACGGATCCGACGAATGAATCCTAATTTCCTAGTTAGGGTGCTAATTAGTATCTAGTGACAATTCTACAGATAGGTCAAAATTTTTTGTGGTATTGAATCGAATTCCTAAAGAAGGATCAGACAACATCGAACACTTGGAATGTGAAAGTCATTCAACCTTTCGAATTCTGATAGGATTTCCTCGATTTTATAAAAACCCTGTACAATCCGATTGAATTCCAATTAGAATCCGATTATCAGAATGATTCTCCTCGGGAGAGATGAAAATTTTATCATTTATCTATACTGAGATACAGGACCGAAAAAAGTATGAAAATATTATGGAACATCTGGCAGCCGGTCGAGCTGTATTTTTGTTCAAGATCCAAGGACAAATTTCTTCAACAGTCAGTCGACCGATTGTATTAGAACTGGCACATCTACTCGTTATAATTACATTAAATGATTTGGTTAACTGGCAGATGACTCCTTATAACATGATCGGATTAGTCGGAACATTTCAAACGTAGCTAGCGGAGAGTATCATGACTTTGTTTGTTCTCACATCGCATCTTTTCATGGAGACTTTTAAAATCTTCTTAACCTATGGAATATAGGTTTATGTTTGTACAAAATAATTATTTTAGCGTTCCATTGTTGTTGGAGTAGTTTTTCTTCATTTTCTGATCATTTTCTGCCTGTAGTTCGACACCTGTACCCAACTCGACAATAATCTGTTGAAAGAGATAAGACCATGCTTGTTTGTGACGTGTTGTAAATCTTTCTCCTAATGTCGAGCTTAATACGTATTTCATAGCTGCTTCGGCGGCCTATTTCAAATGAAATATTCAACGATAAACTTGTGGATCACTCGGATTCACATACCTGAAAATCAGTTGGTTTTACATCGTAGACAAAATGATTTTTGCCCAGATTCTTCAAAATTTGTCGCCTTTTCTCATAATCTTCAATATTAGTTATGATATCATTCAGAGTATACATTATTTTTGAAGCATGATAACGTGTCTGGGCATTATTCCTGATTTCTTGTTCTTCATCAAGATTGGCTGCAAAGATCCAGAGCTTTCGTAATTCAGGATGAGTTTGGAAAATACTGGAAAAAATAAATAATGCTTTCAGAGTATGCATGTACAAATATTTCGAGCAAGAATCAGATTCAAAATCTATTATTATGTTACCTATTACGATTTGACTTTAATCAGACATTTCAGCTTTGAACGAAAAATTATTTTCGATTTCAATTAGTTTTCTGTAATCTAATTATTTTAATAGATTCTCATAGCAATTGTATGAAATCAACTCAAAAAGATTATTAAAAATGTCTAAATGCAGAGTGTTTTTTAAAGCTGAAAAATCGTATGCAAATCAAGTTATACTACGTACCGTTATAATAGATTTTTAATCTGATTCTTAATCGAAATGTTATACATCGTTACTATTCTAAATATAAATCTAACATACCGAACCATAAACCTGATGCCAACTTCTTCATAATGTTCATTACAAACATGAGACCAGAGTTCTTGCACCAGTGTATGAGTATGTTCTGTTGTCATTGAATTTGATGGGAGAACTTCTCGTGACGGATTGCAACCCATGTACGATCAGTAATTAATCGGAGTGGTTTCTGTAATGTATTGCATTGCTTGATTAGATATGAATGTTGACGCTACAAGTATTTTGTGATGTGCTTTAACAAAACGTCAAAATTATGTGAACACGACACGTATTCACGCATGTGAAAATTAAATATAATAATTTTATCCTACTGCTAATCTCATCTTTTCTCTATAGTCGTCTTCCAAGAAGAATCTGCTTCTCACTATACAAAGAAACAGAATGAATGAATGTGGTAGTTGACGATCCGTATTAAAAACGAGGGTAAACGAGAACTATTGAAGGAATAAACATAAAGGAAACATGTTCTTTCTCAAGTATACACTTTTTACACAAGAGTATATCGTGAAGTATGAGAAAGGAATTCATTAACTTGTCGGACTAGGGAAAATGAATATTTTTTTTCTACTGAGCACGTCAAACTCGAAAACGAAAATTCATTCATGCTTATGTGTAAACCCATCATAGACAATGATAAAATACTATAGATTTACATTTATTTGATGTCATCGTTGTTATTTCATTATTCATCGTCATAGAGGTTAACTAAATCTTTTCTTGAGAAAGTCCTTATGGCTAATTTTTAATAAATAATATAACATAATGTTGACATTATTATCGATTTTAGTCGATGAAGTTACCCTATACTGAATAGTGATACATTACATAATGTCACAGCGAAGCATGCATCTAAAAATGCTTTTTTTTCTCACGAGTTACTATGAAATGCTTTGATGCGTAACTCATTCACACGGTAGAAAAGAACTGACAGTTAAAACTAATGTGATCAGGGACATTAACATAAATTTCTCTGATAGTGGCATCCATTTATTGGAAAATTATAAAATAATCTAGCTTTTTCAAAACAGATATAATACAGAATTCAGAAATCTAAACCTAAATGACAATAATGAATTCAGATAATTGACATTATTAGTAAAGTATTAATTTACGTGATGTAGCTTGAGCTAGAGTTTTTAGTAAGAGATGAAAAGAATTTCGATACTGTAAACCATAGATTCTCTCTATTTCAAAACCGTTTTCTGCTGTAGATTTGCTGAGAGATTTGATCTAATATTTATGAGAGACATACTAGTCACATGAATAAATGTCAAACAAAGAATTCCATGTCAGGTTGAGTAGAGAAAAACTAATAATAATCTTTGTACTACTTCTGCATCAAACGATAGATTGATTAGTCATAACCATATCTCGAGGACTATGCTTAATTGTAGTTCAGCAAAGAAAACCAGAATTATACAACGTTCCGAACTAACATATACGTAACCCCCATGCACATGTATTAATTTTAAAGTAGTAACATGAATATTAGTTGTCGGTCACAACTGACCTTACTATGCTTATGTGAGAATCATCCAAGGGGGAAACAGCTGATTATTGATTAGATATGATTATCAGTGATTATCAGTGATTATCAGTGATTAGTGTTGATTAGGAGTGATTAGGTAATCACTCCTAATCAATACTAGCAGTGATTAGCAGTGATTACCTAATCACTCCTAATTAACACTAATCACTGATAATCACTGATAATCAAATCTAATCAATAATCAGCTGTTTCCCCCTTGGAATCATCATTAAGAGATAGTGGCTAATGATGCGCTGTGAAGCATTCAAAAGTTGTTAATTACGTCGACTTAATCATAAAATCTAACAGATTCTTATTGGTACAATATCATTAATCAAATATTCGGATTGATACTAAATAAAATTGAAATCAAAAGGAATCTCGGAAAATGTTCTTAAAAAGAGAGTTAATATGCACTCCAGAAAAAAAAACTCGACGATACACAGCTAAACGTATAATGAATGGAATGGGAATGGTTGCTGGTAGATAGAAATATAGATAGAAAAAAGTAAGCTTATATATTTCTTATCGTATTAACGTCACTTGTCTATCTCCCTGTTAACGACAAGCTAAAAATGACACAAAGAGGAAAGATTCAAGTGAAAAGAAATATCATCAGCTATTACAATTTTATTCTTCTTGTCTATTTTGATTTGAGGAATTCAAGAACTATTGTGAATCGTCGCTCATGTAGAATTGTCACACATTTTCATTGATTTGCTAGTCTTGTCATTTATAGAATTATCTGGCTCCCTAAAAAATTGCCCCTCATCTTTTTTGGTCTGATATTTATTATTTTTCTAAAAATCTTGCCTAGTCATTCCGCTGTAATCAAAATGATCGAAAAGATCTAAACTAATTTTTACTTCAGCCGCCCATCACAGCTTGTGTCTGCCAATTGAATTCATCTTAAAGTTATTTTTTGAAGTACTTTCAGTTCCATATGCATACTTTTGAAAGTACAATAGGTTAAACTCAAAGAGATTTCAAGAACATGCATCGAAACCATGGTGATACATGGCAACTATTCATTAAAAACGTTGCAACCTTTTTTAAAGTAGTCAGAAAACATTTTGATACATAGTCTTGAGATCATTTTTCATGTTCATATAAGTTCTATATCGGTCGATTTCACGGCAAAAGACTTCGTCGAAGTATGTCTCTGTCTCTCGATACAAATTATGATTCGTTTCGATCCGATGACAGTGATAATTGAAAGAATACTGACTGTCAAGCAATGAGATAATGAAAACATTCGACTAAGTCCCATTGATGACAGAGATAATCTAATCAACCGACAACATACACTCCTAATGACCAATACTGGCGGGTAAATGATATTTATCCGATTGAGAAAAAACGAATCTAAGTATTTGTGGAAAACACATTGATTGGCTTCTATTCAATTGTTCAGTGATTTTTGTATCTAGCGTTTGATAATTTTCACTTAGAATCTAATTGATATCATACTACTGAATCGTTTAAAAACTGCAGTCATTATTATTTGTTAATTAGGTTCTTAACTATACGAGTATTTCCTGTCCTATCGATAAGATTCATACCTCTTGCCTGTATTGGTACTTACTGAGTAATGTGACTATATAGAATACTTTCCAAAGAGAAGAAATTTCGAAGAAGAAAATTTGAATACATTTTCGTGGAAGTTACCATCAGTAAAAACTTTCAGTTTTCTTCTCCTAACAAGATTTTCTATGCATAACTGTTCGAAGCATTTTCCAGTCAAAACCCATGCAAAGTCATTCTTTGGATTCTCTTTTTGTCACCCTTACACACGTTCATTTTATGTAGCGTACTCCATTCTACAATCGATTAGCTCATTGAATATTGTTCATCGTAAAGAAAATCCTTTCAATTCCTACGTTTACTGCTGCATGGATTTATGTGCATCGATTAAATTTTTGCACCAAAGAAGCAGACCATCAACTTTTGTTTTTTATTCACATGAAAATGTCGCAGACGTCTCATGAGAAAAACAATATTAATGTAGTCGAACAATGCTGAAAATGAATATAATCAAAACTAAAATGAATAATGACTAATAACAAGACTTTAGAAGCACTGTTTCTTGATAGAGACCAAATAACAAAGTACATGAACCAATCATTAAAGCATTGAACTATTCCGTTGACTATTAGAACATAAAATTGGTTTACAAAATCCGTTATAAGATAAAAACTGAACTACAGATTCAATCTTGAAAGTAGCACATAGTGGTAAGAATGAAGCAAGATTTGTAGATTTTGAAAACAACAATAGTTAATGGATGCATTGGGTAAGTGAATTTCTCGCATTAAAACTAAGTGTTATTCAACATGACTAAAAACAAAAAACATTGGCTGCTGTAAATAGTTATAACTATTTATGCAACAGAGAACTATTAATCAAGTGAGATTAGACACATGCAAGCTAAAACGTGTTAATGAAATAAAACTCTAATAGATAGATGCATGCCGCATTAATTCAATACTTACCAACTGTAGTTTGTTTTGCTAAAGATCAACTCGAATCTATATTTTAGAAAGATCTATGTGCCGTCAAATCGATTTTTCATTGATCTGGAACTGCATTTTTTCAGTACAACATAGCAGCATATTCGAATTCCTGTTATTCCTGGATTTATCTACAGAATCCAATGATGAATGTATCCAACAATGATTTATCTATTATAATATACTATTTCTATTGTAGTTGCAACTCAACGCCGTATGGTACGAGACTACGAGGGAATCGTTTTGATGAAATATTTAAAAAATTGAACGCTTCCATCTAATGACAACATTACGTAAAATATTTAATATGATGACGTTTTCATTCAGAATGTATTTAGTGAAAACGATTTCCTTCAAATTAATACCGCAGCGATGAGATACGTAAAATAACTTTGATTTAGCCGATCTCATTAAAAGCACATCTATATATATAATGTTCGCTGTCTGTGTGTTTCTCTATGCCGGATCAGAGGTTCAAGGTGAAAGTTTAAAGGTTAGGGATTCTGGAATTTTCTAGAGCTTCCCAGATTTAACCGGCGCAAACTATAGGTTTCGAGAATGTTCTGGAACTTTCTAGATTTTCCTAGAACTTTCACTGGGGACCATGCGGACACCTGAAAGATCAAGGTGACAGGTCAAAAGTTAAACGAGAAGCTGGATGCTGCTACGTTCCTAGAAAGTTCTAGAAATATGTAGACTCTTCCAGAATGTTATAAAGTCATATAGAATTTTCTGTAATCTCTGATAATGATCCGGCACATTCTAGAACTTTCAGTGACCATATGCTATGTATGATCGAGATTGTTTTCGAAAGCTCTCAGATAGGTTACAATTGTATCAGGCTATTAGTGGATAAGAGTACAAGGGTAAACGGTTGCAGGAGTATAGGGTTATAAATGAGTATGGCTACCCAGTTATAATCTATCTAATTACAATTAGAACTGTCAGATAGTCTATTATTGGGTAAAGGTTGAAGCACACATATGAAACTTTACAGAAAAACCAGCCGTGCAGTATGCACGGGATCTCACTAGCACTTTCATACTGTTATTAATTGCTTCTAAGCACGTCAGTTCTATCTGAATGAGTGAAAGGAATTATAGGACTTGAACGAACTTACGAATCAGAAAATACTATGTCAATCTGTTGATACACGTTGTAACATATGTTTACTGTTACAAATAGCAAATGAAATATTTTCCTAAAGATTTTAGAGTACAGAGCTTGGAATATCAATGAGGGAATAATGATTGAATCATCAAAAAACAATATATAAGATTTGTGTGAATCTTCATAGCTTGAATGACAATTCAGTAAAGAAGTTATTATCACTGATTCTGGGCATAATCACATGGAACCTAGATAAAAATACAGAAAGATTCAGTAGACAATCTACGGATTTATTAACGTTGCGAACGCCGCTCTTATCTTAATTCGTATGTTCTCGAAGCAAAGTCAATATCGTCGTTCGTTCTTCATGCTACCTACTTAGTCTATATTGACAGAAAAATCGAATACAATTTTATCCCACTTCTATCGTGTACATACAAGAATATTTTTAAAAAACAGACCTGTGAAAATACTAGTATCAATATACAATGATCTTGTAGGAAGTCGAAAGAATCAAACACAATCATTGAAAAATACTATATACATCGTACTGAATCTACTCGCATATTTGTTTTAGCATTTGTTGAACGTAGCATAGCTAAACGAAAATAAAAAAATGTAGTTATCACTTCATATCGTTGAACATGATCGTTTCGCACACAGCATAGAAATTCATAAAATTCATTTAATTAATGCGGCAAAAACTAGCCTTGCTCATACTTTTAAGAATGACCTGAGTGACCTCTATTAATCGTGATCTGAATAGGAATGGTGACATTGTCTTTCGAATCACTTTGAATAAAAATTCAATAGCAACAGGAGCATATTTATCGTTCTCAACCGTGTTCTTTTTCCAACGATAAGGGGCTTCAAAGATGACTCAAATGAATAATAATTGATTGTGAAATAGCACACACACTTTATTTTTTTATCATGATTTCAACTCTCAGCTTTGATTACCGATGCCCATAACGACTGAAGCAGCGATGTCAAGATTAACATGCCGGGGTTTCTCTCTCTTTCATCGTTTCTTCTAAGTGACAAAAATACTGCGCCAAACATGTTTTTCTAGATGACGACAAATTTCACTGCTTTTTTAACAATTTGATTTGACGTTTGTTTTTCAACACAGTATTTTACTTCGTCACTGATCAGGTATATTCCAATTTTCGTTGATAGAAGTAAAATACATCTTATTGGTGTACTGCTCGATATTCTAATGATCACGATGATTCCATTTTAATTTGCAGATCGAAGTTTGATAACTCATGAAAAGTTCATTTTGTTACAGGAACCCATGATAAATCCTGACGTTCTTTAAAAATAGAATCATCGGAGGATATTATGAATAGAATAAAAATAATCGACTTTTCAACTAAACTGATTCATATCCCATATCCTCATGACAAACGTTTTCAGCTTGCCGTTGCTTTCTATCTCCATTAGAAAGCAACTATTCCGTCTAAACAACGAAGATTTCTTGTTCGAAAATATAGTAGGAGCACAGGGAACTGAAACTATTGCAAATTTCAGATTTCAATGGCATCTCGACCAGTAGCAGGACAAGCAACACGAGCAATCAAGTGT
Source organism: Rotaria macrura (assembly GCA_900239685.1). Classification (NCBI taxonomy): domain Eukaryota; kingdom Metazoa; phylum Rotifera; class Eurotatoria; order Philodinida; family Philodinidae; genus Rotaria; species Rotaria macrura. The sequence continues at coordinate 56,477 of OENT01000980.1, forward strand.
GTTGTGATTGGGGATGGTGCCGTAGGTAAGAACGTCACTGTAAATAAATCGATTCGGTATATGTTCCGTTTACCTTGAAAAGGAAAGACATGCTTACTGGCTTCTTATGCACAAAATAAATTTCTGGGTGAATATCGTCCAACGGTGAGTTGCTCTTCGATTCCTATGCACAGTTAGTATGAGTTCATTTCTGAGACTTGTTTTCAGATTTTTGATAATTACGCTGTCGTTGTAAATATAAATCAGGATCCATATACATTGAATTTATTCGATACTGCAGGTACCTTGATTTGACAAAAATTGAAATATAAAAATCATTGTTAAATGCTTGCATAATAGGTCAAGAAGATTACGATCGCCTTCGCCTCTTGAGCTATCCTCAGACGAATATTTTTCTTGTATGCTTCAATGTTACCCTACATTCATCATTCGAAAATATTCGTGCTAAGGTTTGTTTCATTATTTGAACACTTATTTCAAAGCATATCATTCATCTATTTCATTGTTTGCTTTGCTAGTGGATACCAGAGATAGCTCATCATTGCCCTAATACTAGATTTGTACTTGTTGGAACACAAATCGATCTTCGAGATGATTCGAAACCCATGAACTCAGCGAGACAGTCTCATGGAAATTTCATCTCGTTCAAGCAAGGTGAAAAATTGGCTCGTGAACTCAAAGCAGTAAAATATGTCGAGTGTAGTGCATTGTCACAAGTAAACTTAGTTAATCGATACTTCTCTATATGTTTGAGTTAATGTATATTAAACTTTTAGAAAGGTGTCAAAGAAGTTTTCGATGAAGCAATTATTGCTGCTCTTATGCCGCCCATGAAACCAGTTAAACGATCATGCATTGTTTTGTGATGGAAAGTGCAAACGAAGAGAAACTGAATTCATCAGTAAACAATGAACTGATTTAAACCTTGTTGTGTTTTCTTTTTCTATTGGAATTCTGATGAATTAAGATACTTTTAAATGTGTACGAAAAATAAATACTATATTTTTTACGCGTTTTATTCTTGTGAAAAATTATGTTTTGTTTGCTGGCCAGATCATATGTCGTGTATGAGAATGGTTTTCTTCCTCCTATTAACATTTCAAACACATGGATGGAATACGAAAGGTGTATTATACGATTTCATTGTTTAAATATCATCAATTCTTCCCTCTTTCATAACTTCATTGCCTCGATTTTTTCCTTTTTAATTGTATGTATACACGTTTATATAGTGATTTTGTTCCTAAACTGTATGATTTCGATCGAAGGCACTAACTAAAAGGTTGCAATGATTTTTCTGAAGAGCAGTATTTTTACATATTTGTATGCTAACAAACATCTCATACACTCATTCTGCTAAGTTGTGGGAAAACTCTTCTCTTCTCTAATTTGACTTCTTCCTGCTAAGTTCTAACGTAGTTATCTACAAGCATACCTAATAATAAATGAACGTAGAATATTTCATCACATAGATATCTGTGTAAATGAAGTCTACTTTTCTTTGATATTAAATTACAATCATCTTCTCAAAGTCAATCAATGAATCATAGAAAATAAATTAAAATAGATTTCTGATCGATGTGATCATGATTGAAAGACTTCATTTTTATTACTGTCTCGTAGTATTCTAGTAAGGCTCATGAATCCTTTCTGATCTTGTTGATAAAAATCGTTTGTATATTAGAGTAGAATACTAAACAAAAAATATTTAGTAATATCGTATAGGAAGACGTGTAGCATTTTTTTGTCTCTGTTGTTGCTGATAGGTTAATCCTTCTATTTCTAATTTTCGCCTGATAAAGCTCAATGTTTCAACGAGATGAACATTTTCAAGTACTTATAATCTGTCGAAGGTTATATTATTTGCACTAAATTAGATAGTTTGGGTTAATTTCCCTATCGAATTATTTCTTTTCAACATTTTTCATTGAGTATTCTCAAATAATTATTAGAATACTTTCGTGAACATCGATGCACTCTATTAAACTCATGAAATAAGATACCGAATAACCAAGCACTCATTGATAGTTGTTCATTGATTATCAATAATAGTCAGGTAGTTGGAGACGGTGATCGTAATCATGGTAACATATTTCTTACTTTTTATGCTCAATCAAAATAGAAAAACTACAACTAAAACCATTTTTAGCAATTCCAAACCTTCTTTATTGAATATGCATCGTTGTAATATTTAAACGAGACAGTTCATCTCTAGTTGAATAAATATGACATTTTTGTCTTAATTTTGATATAAAAATTACTAAAGGAATCATGAATATACTGTCGACTAATGAAACGTCAAGTATCATAAAATGATATTGATGAGGCTACAGTAGTAGAGCGGTATACTCTGAATCTGACGAAGTTACACTTAGAAATTCAAGTTAACACCAATGAAGCATGTAATGAGGCAGCATTGTAAGGAAATTCGCAAAATGTCATGACTCGTTGGATGAATACGAATAGATCAGTGTAAAATAGCTTCAGGTGTGGATGTCAATAGTAGAATTTTCTATCGGTTAATTTCATAATCATGTATATTTATATTTATTGCAACACGTCTCTAATAAATTATATTCAAATCGACAATTGAACTCGATAGCGTCATATTATATAGTTAGCTCGACATTATCTTGACTCAGAAACGTCAATCATAAATTGTTTTGTCACAAATAACTTAATAAATTCTATAATCAAACACTAAATGCAAGTATTTAGTGTTATCTCGATATCATTTGTTGTGTATGATTTAAACCATCTAGAAACCTGTTACTCCGTGAATGAGTCAGCAGTAAACAATAATTTTTGGGCCCTAATAATCACGAAAGTGATGCATCGCAAAAAATACTTCTTGCACTCTGTCATTATATCATTGAATCCTTTTACAAACGTTTTTTTTTTGATTCCCCTGAAAAATGTCGAAAGTAGAGGCGTCACTTAACACACCCGCATAGGTTATGTGGCGCCTCTACTTTCGACAATTTTCTTCTTCGACTTTTTCAAGTGAATCCTTTTTTTACTGACATCTATCGCTTATGAGTTCAACAGGTGGACCCAGAAATTCATCCACTATGCATTGTGTTTTGTTGACTATTGGTACGTCTGGAAGGGATGTTGCCATTACAATAAACGTATTCACTCTTTTCTGCCATGTCGAAGCAAAATGAGTGTCTTATTACTTATTAATGAACTGATCTCACATATAAATAATTTGATTGCTTTTAGTTCGATAAAAAAAAGATAATTGTTTGTTAATATATTTTGCATGTTGACCTAAAATAGATAATATCAACGCATGTGTTAGAAAGGCTAAAGAATCAGTGAATAGACTGACTATAAATGATCGTCAATCTACTTATCGAAACATAATCAGAGGAAGCATTTCACATTCGATATTGTTTATTTGAATGAGTCTCATTCTCAGAGTGACAATGACAGTAGGCAAGAATTAAAGGTCGTCTATACTCATATATCTACAATTTTATTTCCAACTTTTTTTCAATTATCTGAAACTTTCATACTTTCAATAGGTGTAGCATGAGCAAGCAATTGAGTTGCTAAATGACATGTCTCGTTGAATTTCCATCAGATGTAAGAAGACAAAGATAGACATTGACAATTTATCCGTCAACATGAACTTCTTTAGATTTCATGACAGACACTAAAAGTTATAACAGCTTTAACCACAACTAAGAAGAAGGTCAGAATAGTTTGGGGATATAGTTTCAAAAGAAACCAACAATCGAGAGTAATCCAATCAATGAATTCGTATGATTTAACTTTTAACAGTGAAAAGAAAAATGTATCAGAAAACTATTCAAGTTCCTAGTGCATCATGCACTATGGCTATTTCAGGTTTGCTTGGATGTTTATTATCGATATACTGACTTCGATCACGGCTTTATTGATGTACGAGTGACCGCATTTTCATGCTCATGCTTTCGATTCAGCTAGAAGAATTTTATTTCGAAAGTTGTGAAGGAAATAGATCAACACTTCTGGACAATAACATGTCAGTTTTCAGCACAGAACTTCAATTTTGAGTCGGATGAATTCGATAGATCGATTCTTCATTTTCTTGTGTGTATCTATAGAAAGTAACATGATATTGACGAAAGAACCATACATTCTATCAAAAAAAACCGTTTTCACTCGAACGAGAAGAATCCAGGGGGCTCATTGTATTCATTTCGTATATTTGAAGATGTAGAAGAATAAAAAATGAAATGCAAATATGTTTTCTACTTCGATTTTCAATTTTCTTACCAAATGCCATACTGAGAGTGTATATCCATCGAATCTGTTTACAAGGGTAAAAAACTATTCGAAAATCTTTTTTTCTCGTCAGAAAAATGTTCATGGTTTGCTATGTAGAGAGGAAATCTGTGAAACGATCTAATAAATTCACTTGTATTTGTGATTGCGTTGATCAATGAAAATGAATACAAAGACGGGAAAAACCAAGGACGTACTTTTTTCGTTTCTTTCATCACCGTTTGTTCGATCTTATACATTGTGTAAAATATTTTGTAAACGTGCCCAACAATAAAAGTGATAGTACTTACTTTTTTTACCAATATTTGAACTGATTCGGTTCCTCATCAAAGCATTGAATTCATCAACTAGAAAATAGCAAACACATCTTGATGATAAACATCGTGCTCCGAAAAACAACGGGAAAGTAGCCAAACGTCGACGGTAAAATGTTGACAGATAAATGTCGACAAAAAAATGTCGAAAGTCAAATGTCGACAATGTAAAACGTCGACATCATGAAATACAAAGAAAAGAAGTTGATGATGAAAAAATAAAAATGGAGGATGAATAAATTTAATTTATGGTTTATTAGGTAAAATTCGAATACATATCAATGAAAAAAAAATAAAAATGCGTATGAGTGACAACGAACAGCTATAGTCATAGATTCAAGGCATAAGGCATGTACCAACACATTCGTATAATTTTTATTTTGTGCCAATAAGCTTTGATAATTCCTTGTGATATTCATTGAGTTTAATCGTTTGTTCCTCATATCTCCTTCAAAGTTCTTTAAGTTTATCCTGCATGGTGCATGTTTTCTTTGACGTCATTTTTAACTTGCCAGAATT